>CAJHQP010011589.1:0-14722 GCA_905132765.1 Moricandia arvensis
TGATCCAATTGCATTCAAACTGAATTTCCTTGAATTCTGGAACTTCAGCCACGTCCACAAGGTCTTCCCCACTCATTTCTTGCCTTGCAAGTCAAGTATGTTTAGGTTTTTGATGAACTGTAGGGAGCTTCAAATCTTCTTACTTTGCTGTCCCGGTTTGAACCTTAATCCAGCTTGCTTCTCTTCTTCTCTTTCTTTCATTATTCCAACACTCCCCCTCAAGCTTGACCATAGGAATCCTTGGAAAAGCTTGGAACTGAGATTACTTGCCTCATTGAAAACCTAATTATAGGGAAAAAGAGTACAAGCAATCCAGCCTAGGTTTAGATAACTTTATTGGCCAGGAAGGGCACCACTCCTTTCCTGCTTCACACTCAATTGGTTCCATTTGAACCTTCTTCTTATTTCACAGCTTGTCTCCCCCTTGTTTCTGAGTTCTTGCCTTCTTCATGGTGAGATCAAGCCAACATGTGTTTGGAATGATAATGAGGAGTGTCTGTCCTCCTGGCTTGCATTTGAATTCCTCACTTCATCCTTCTTCCTAATGGCCTTGCAACATGACTTGTAGAACTGACTTGATAGGGGGACTTTGCAAAGAGTTAGCTGCCATATTTTCAGTGAACTGCCTTCCCTTTGCTCAGCCAAGTATATCCCTGGTTAACTTCATTTTTTCCTTTTCTTCAGCTTCAACAATTGGTCATTGTCTTCTCATTAACACCCCTCCTCAAGCTTGACCAGAGAATGAGAGTATATGGCCAAGCTTGAAGTTGAGAGCCAATGACAGCCAACACCTTGAGACCACAGCCCTCTTGGCTTGAATTGTGGCCTTTTTCTCTTGAGGAGCTTCATGTTCACCCTCTTGGCTTCAGGTAAGACCTCTTGAGCAATCTCTCCACAGTACCAATCTTCCTCTCTACCATCTTGGGAGTTAATGAACACAATAAGTGTCCAAAGTGTTGTTGGATATGTAAGAAAATGAAGAACAGTGTGAAGAACAAGAGAGAGAGTGAAGAAACTCGTGAGAGAGAAGAGAGAGAGAGAGTGATTCGAAAATAAGAGTAAAGAAGGATTGTTTTCCTTGTCTATTTCAGTTTCCAGAGATACATTATTTAAAGACATACAAGGAGGATGAAGACAAGAAGAATAAGATTAAAATAAGGCTGCTTGGTCAAGATAGTGGAGCCTGAAAGTGACAGGACCTCAAGGGTTGGGAGACCAAAGTAGTGTTAGAATTCATGAGTGTTTGTCTCATGTCAAGAGAGTATTCAGTCAACTTGCGACTGAATTCCCTTCTACCAACAACAAGAACTCACAACTACAAGGAAGAGACAATCAACTTGTGATTGAATCCTCTCAGCAAAACACTCTACACACCATCTGAATCTAACAAGATAAAGTGGCTGTGAGTTTGATACAAGAACTAGAATTAAACTATCTCTAGTATGAATCTATCCTTGTGAAGTAACACAACACTTATAGTTTGTGTGCTTAAGACTAAAAAGAGATAGAATCAGTAAGCTAGAGTAAGAGAAGATTAATTAAGAGTTTAGAGGTGATTTTAGAGTAGAATGGGCAAGCAATGATGTGCCATTAGGCAGATCCTAAATCGTGTATCACAACCTCTCTACATTGTGAAGAACTTGAAGAACACTTAGTAAAGAGATGGAGATACAAGAATTTTGTATAAGCTTGTCTCTTATTTCTTGCTTAATTCAGAATCAAGTTACAACATATATATAGAGTTTAAACTTGCATGAAAGGGGACAAGGAGACAAGAAGACAAGGTAAAAATGAAAGGAATAGTAATAACCACTCCCAACAACTCCAATTTGAATTTGAACTTGTAGATCCACATTTTAACTTCAAATCTCCTTCTAGAAGCTCTCTTAGGCGTTCTCAGGTTGAGCTGAGAAAGCCTCTCAGCTTCCTTGCCTTCCAAGCCACTCTAGATCAAATCACTCTTGCTTGAGCGGGCAGCAGAACACCTGCAACTTGTAACTGGTGTAACTTCCAAACCATAACTCTTTTTGGACTGATTTCAATTCGCCGCGAGACCTTGATGAGTGTAGAATGTAGGGAAATTGGTTTCATGGTCAAATTCTTCATGGTTAGGAATTTACACCCCCTTTCCTGAGACATGCCAGTGTGAACTCCATCACTAGCATTTTCTTCTTCATTCTAATACTCCCCCTCAAGCTTGACCATAGGAGATCCTTGGGCAAGCTTGGAACCTTGAAGAAGCTCCCTCATTAAAAACCTTAGCAAGAAAACCTCATGGGACAAAACTTTCTAAGGGAAAAAGAGTGGACTTCTACAAAGCCTAGGGATTGGCCAATGAGTTCTATGTGTCTTAGAACCAGTGTGGTTGGACACATAGACTCTGGATCAAGGCCTTTCTTAAGCAGCAAGTATGAACTCCATAACTTGCGCACATCATTTCTTGGATCATCTCTTCTACAAGCTGGTTTGTTGTCTCCCTCTTTCTTGTGACTTCTTGCCATCTTCAAGGAGAGTTATGGTCTACCAGCTTCTGCTATAGAGAACTCCAAGTACCTTCTACATAATGCATAAACACTTGCATCAATTCTCAAGGCATAAACCAATCAATTCATATTTATAGATTGAAATGGTTACTCCCCTTGCATATGGTTGGTATGAATGGTGAGGAGTGTCTCTTGGACACTTGAATCCTCCAAATTACCTAAGGTGAGGCAATGGACGGCTTGGACCTTCAGGATAGCTCGCCATTACCCCTCCTCAAGCATGATCCGGAGAGAATAAGTGAAGGATCAAGCTTGGAAGTGAGCACATTGAGTATTGAAACCAGGAGCGCATCACCCCTACAGCTGCGCTTAAGTCAACCGGTTCCTCCCTTAGTCTTTTCTCCACTGCCTCTTGTAAGTCTTTTGAACCAGGAGCTCAACACCCAAACAGGCTGTGCTTCTTCAACCGGTTTCACACACAAAGCATCTCTCCATGGTCAGGAATGTACATCATATGTAGGCTCTGAATGACACAGGAATATACATCATGTGTAGGCTCTGATCAGCATGGACAATGTCCTTATTCTTTGTCTTGGACTGGTGATGAACAGAGACAACACTTGTGTACCTGAAACACCACTCAAACTCCAGCAAGAATTAGACCACACACACTAGGATCAGACCTTGATAACTCACCAATTCTGATCCCAATGATTTAAGAAAAGTAACCAGTGAATAAGTGAATGAGTAACAAGAGAGTGAGAGAATGAGTAACCAGAGTATTAGTAGAATGATCTATGGCATGGTCCATGATCAAACTGGGAGAAAACCAGTCACATCTGAGCTGATCCATCAACTTCACCCAAAAGGTCTCCATTGGTTCTAACTTCAGTATGCGCTTGCACCTCCAGGCAACATACTCCTTCTGTCAAGCTGATCCATCGCTTTCCACCAGACTCTTCACACCAGGTTCTTCAAGCTGGGGAAATCGGTTCTAACTTCAGATATGTTCTGTGCCCATACATTTAACTTCATGCCTCAATGAGACTATGATCATATCAGTCATTTGAATCTGTGAACTTAGACCATCAAAGACAGAATCAGTGGTGGAACTTCCTAGTGAGGGCACACTCACGCTTGTGGAAGTTCCAAGAGTGCCAGAGAGAGTGAATGATCATTGTAAAATGAGAGAAAGAGATTGTAAGAATATGATAACAAGACTGAGAGTATAAGTAACCAAAATTGTAGTGGATAATGGTGAGATGGAGTGTTAAACCTGAAGTGATAATCTGATCACTAAAGGTTATGTGCAAAGTTAGGGCGAAACCACTTAGAAGTTCTGTCAAGACCTAAGGAGTGTCCAGAAGCTTATGCATTGCTATATCAAGGTTTAGGAAGGGTTTACAATGAAGGAAGAAGGCATGGGTGAAGTTTGGAGTCATTTGGAAGAATGTGCAAAGTTAGGGCAAGGCCGTACGGATTTGGTACGGACGGATGTACTCGGACCGTACGGATCCGTACGGACCAGATCGACCCGGAAACTTGACATTCGACCAAATAATGATATTTTGGGTTTGTGCAAAAATAGGGCGAAAAGTGTACGGACCAAACCCTAATCCGTACACTCCCATGGAGGAGACTTGTGTACCAAGGCAAGGAGGAAGTCGGATATTGCTTTCCAAGAGTGAAAGATCCATTTGGAGTGAAAGATCCCTTTGGTATCTCGTAGATACCTTTGGCAGCAACCAGGAAGGTGCAAGGAAGGTGCCTTTATCCCCTTATCCACACGAGCTCACTCCTGTCCACATGATCAGTCAAGGAGCCAGCAAGTGACAGGCTGTCCAAGCATGTGAGCATTTCTGGCCAAGGAAATTTGAATTAGGCGCCTATCTTTTGTTGACTTCACATGCTTGTTGATTTCTCTTGTAAACCCTTGTAACCTTCATTTCTCTATTTAAACTCTGTAATGTCGAGTGTAATAGACAAGCAGAACAAGGGGTTCTCCCCTTTCTCTTCACAAATCTCTTAGTCTCTCTCTAATCTCTCTCTAGTCTCCCTAAACTCTATACTCTCTCGTTTACTCTCTCTCTCATCAGTCTCACTCTCATCCGACCTTGTAAAGCTCTCATCTTCCCCATTGGGGTTCCTCTCACTTACACAACCAGAGTTTATTAAATCTTTCATGGTATCAGAGCCTGGTTCATCAAGAACCTGAGCTAAAGCTTCCGCAAACCTCACACTCTTTCTCATCTCAAAACCAAACCTTGAAGACACATCCATCCAAGATCTGTTTCTGGAAAAAGAAGAAGCTTGAATCCGTGGAGTGTTCTCCTTATCTCTCAGCTGTTCCTGTCTGTACCAGATGAAGAAGACTCGTTGGAAGCAAAGGTGGATGGAGAGGCGTCATGAACCTTACCCAGATCCATCTTGTTCAAGAGTCATGTTCATCCGGGTTCCAAAGAAGATTATCCAGAAGGGCGAGCTGATAATATGAAGAAAGGAGGGGCCTTTTGAGATGGAGATACAAGAAGGTGGTCCTAGACTGAAGGAGAAGGAGGTGGGTGACGATCCAGACTCTCAGATCCAGTAAAGTCATGACCTTTAAGCCATTGGAGGTTCAAGGAATTAATCCGGTTCCTTGGTTGTAAGCTATTACTGTCCCTTCTTGATATTGAGTGTGATAATGACTGGTTGTGTGTTGTGTTGAGTTGAATAACCTGAGAATATGTCCAGGATGCTTAAAGAGACTTGCTTGGTGTTTGAGAATATGCTTAACCTGATTCTAGTGAAGCTTGTTAGGGAGTTAGTAGTATGTCTAAACCTGCTTGCTGTCATGAAATGAAATCGCCTAAGGTTGTTGCATAGAGACTGATGTTGTGTGATGATAATGATGCTTAATCCCAGCTCTAAATGAATGTGTGTTTGATGTTGATTAAAGTATCTAAACCGGTTGCATTCATGAGTTAGAGACTGATTAAGGTTATTGCATATTATCATCCTTGTTGCTGCCTTAAATTGATGCATCTAGATTCATGTCAGTTGCAGATTAAGGAGCTTGAAAAATGCCTAAGTAGCTTGTCTTGAATCTGAAATGTTCTTGCTTGTGCTTAGAGAGGTTGCTTGCAAAGATTAGAACTTGATAATGTCTAGTTTAATCTGTTGTAGAGCTTGTGACATTGGTGATCAAACTTGATGATTAGTCAAGGATTGATCCCAATGCTTGTGTCTTATCTTGCTTGGAGTTTAAGTGATGTTTCAGGAGGTTTTCCATTCCATCATCAATCCGGGTTCAAGAGGAAGGCAGTGCCCATTGTTAGAGCAATGGAGAGTGGTCGCTGGTGTGTGTGGGTGGACACACAAGGCGAGGTCACCACCTAAGTCTTGAGGAGACTGGTGACCTTAAGGCACTGGTACTGAAAGGAAAGGGTTGATCAGTGGTTGTATGTGCAGTCCTTAGGATGTTGCACTCCTGATCTTAAAGCTCTATACTGCTCACTGCAAGCTTGGACCTAGACTCACTCCAAGCTTGAGGAGGGGAGTTAAGTGAGCTACCTGAATATCCTAAGTACAGTGACCTGTTTCCTCCTCACCATTGCAAGCAAACTGAAGAAGGAGCCAACCGGGTCTAGGCAGTGGCATGCTTAGTCAAGAGACTGTTCAGAGCAGTCTTGGCTGTGTATGAAGAAGGCTACTCTTTCAATGCGGCTTCTAGAGTGAGGTGGTTGAAGAGATAGCTGATGGATCAACCAGCAATCCATCAAGTTGGCTAGTGATGAAGGAAGGTTGCAATGGTTTGTTCATGCCGGATCATGAAGCTTCAAACCGTCCAAGCTTGTTCCTTTAAAGAGGTCTCAAGCTTGAGGGGGAGTGTTGAAGAGCTTCAGTGATCCGAGAGGAGTTCATCAAGTGAGGGATTCAAGTGGCGTGTGAAGAGCAGCCACTCCTCACCATTTAGAAAAGGGAGTAAACCTGAACTTATCTTTATATACATTCATGTTAGGTTTATCTCTTGAGGACTGATACACTTGTGGAATGATGTATCAGGTACTGGTTACTCTATCAAGGATGATCTGGTGTGTCCGAGCACTTGAACCTATCAGGAGGATAGGTGAAAGGGGGAGAGACCAAGATCAGGCCGAGTTGAAGAGTACCAAGGCTTGAGCCTCACTGAAGATGATCAAGGTCGTTTCCTAGCTTCTCTAAGATGGCTGTGAAGTCAGTTGAGAGGGGGAGACCCAAACCGGGTCTATGTAGAGGTCAAGAGAAGGTTCATAAGTGCACAAGAGATGTAGATCATTGCTGCACCTGTTAGGCCATGATCCAGAGTTCTTTGTGTCCACCACACTGGTCTAGACACAAAGAACTCAATGGCCAATCCCTAGGCCTTGAAGGAGCTTACTCTTTTCCTTATGAGGGTTTTATCCCTAAGGAGGGTTTTCACTCATAAGGTTTTTAATGAGGAGTGACTTCAGGGTTCCAAGCTTGACTCAGGATCTATAGAGTCAAGCTTGAGGGGGAGTGTTAAACCTGAAGTGATAATCTGATCACTAAAGGTTATGTGCAAAGTTAGGGCCAAACCACTTAGAAGTTCTGTCAAGACCTAAGGAGTGTCCAGAAGCTTATGCACTGCTATATCAAGGTTTAGGAAGGGTTTACAATGAAGGAAGAAGGCATGGGTGAAGTTTGGAGTCATTTGGAAGAATGTGCAAAGTTAGGGCAAGGCCGTACGGATTTGGTACGGACGGATGTACTCGGACCGTACGGATCCGTACGGACCAGATCGACCCGGAAACTTGACATTCGACCAAATAATGATATTTTGGGTTTGTGCAAAAATAGGGCGAAAAGTGTACGGACCAAACCCTAATCCGTACACTCCCATGGAGGAGACTTGTGTACCAAGGCAAGGAGGAAGTCGGATATTGCTTTCCAAGAGTGAAAGATCCATTTGGAGTGAAAGATCCCTTTGGTATCTCGTAGATACCTTTGGCAGCAACCAGGAAGGTGCAAGGAAGGTGCCTTTATCCCCTTATCCACACGAGCTCACTCCTGTCCACATGATCAGTCAAGAAGCCAGCAAGTGACAGGCTGTCCAAGCATGTGAGCATTTCTGGCCAAGGAAATTTGAATTAGGCGCCTATCTTTTGTTGACTTCACATGCTTGTTGATTTCTCTTGTAAACCCTTGTAACCTTCATTTCTCTATTTAAACTCTGTAATGTCGAGTGTAATAGACAAGCAGAACAAGGGGTTCTCCCCTTTCTCTTCACAAATCTCTTAGTCTCTCTCTAATCTCTCTCTAGTCTCCCTAAACTCTATACTCTCTCGTTTACTCTCTCTCTCATCAGTCTCACTCTCATCCGACCTTGTAAAGCTCTCATCTTCCCCATTGGGGTTCCTCTCACTTACACAACCAGAGTTTATTAAATCTTTCATGGAGAGTATAAGCGGAAGCATCTTCAGTCCATGACCTTCAAGGTTCTATGGCTGAGCAAAACATCAAACCACAGCTCTAAGGCGTTCATGGTTGATCACCAATTCTGGAGAGGCAATGACTTCTCAACCAGTCTTTCATTACATGGATGCAAGGACATGTTCCTTTCAAGGGATTCCTGCAACCTTAACAACAAAAATAACTCATTAAGAGATTAGATCACACAAAGGTGATTTCTGGAGGAAAGAACAAGGGTTGAATGGAACACAATTCTTTGTCCATCAACCAATTTCAAAGGCCATAAAGGCCAAGAGAAGAAAACCTTTTCACAAATGGTTTGAAAACCTTTTCTTTCAAAGAAATCTTGCAAAGTAATTTAAAGCAATTTCCTAAGGAATTAAATCCTTTTACAATGGTTCTAATAAACCAAGAATTCATCAAGAACTTATCAAAAATAATTTTAAAGTACTTTTCCAGAATTTTAAAAAATACTTTCCACAACCTTTTCATAAGAAAAATCAATTTCCAAAATATTTTCAAGAGTATTCAAACTCAAAACAATCTTTTAATCACTCTCCCTCCCTCAAGCATATATTTGTACAGACTTAATAGCCCAAGCTTATTAAGAGAAACAAGAGGAGAGGAATAAAAGAGTTTGAAATCACAATGCAAAACATTTTTCAGAATTCAAAATCCTTTCAAAGAACGCACATATCTTTGAAATCGATTTTTTCAAGTGTTTTTCAAGACACAAGTTTAATCTTTTCTCCCTCCCTCAAGCTGGTATGAACAGACTTTATTCTTTCATCCAAAAGCTTAAACAATGAGGAGATCAAGGGGAGAGTCATTGATTTTAAAAAAAAACTTTTAAAGACTTGCATCTTGAGTAAACACTTAGATTTTGAAATTTTGAAATCATAACTCATCTAAACTCTCTACTGTCCAAGTTTTGAATCCTAGCCACATAGCTCCTCGAAACTAATTTGAGTCAGAGAGAGAGAGAGTTTCAGATGAAGAAACAGACACAAAAGAAGTGAGTTCATCCCAAGAAGAGCAACAAGGCTCTGATACCATGTTAGAATTCATGAGTGTTTGTCTCATGTCAAGAGAGTATTCAGTCAACTTGCGACTGAATTCCCTTCTACCAACAACAAGAACTCACAACTACAAGGAAGAGACAATCAACTTGTGATTGAATCCTCTCAGCAAAACACTCTACACACCATCTGAATCTAACAAGATAAAGTGGCTGTGAGTTTGATACAAGAACTAGAATTAAACTATCTCTAGTATGAATCTATCCTTGTGAAGTAACACAACACTTATAGTTTGTGTGCTTAAGACTAAAAAGAGATTGAATCAGTAAGCTAGAGTAAGAGAAGATTAATTAAGAGTTTAGAGGTGATTTTAGAGTAGAATGGGCAAGCAATGATGTGCCATTAGGCAGATCCTAAATCGTGTATCACAACCTCTCTACATTGTGAAGAACTTGAAGAACACTTAGTAAAGAGATGGAGATACAAGAATTTTGTATAAGCTTGTCTCTTATTTCTTGCTTAATTCAGAATCAAGTTACAACATATATATAGAGTTTAAACTTGCATGAAAGGGGACAAGGAGACAAGAAGACAAGGTAAAAATGAAAGGAATAGTAATAACCACTCCCAACAACTCCAATTTGAATTTGAACTTGTAGATCCACATTTGAACTTCAAATCTCCTTCTAGAAGCTCTCTTAGGCGTTCTCAGGTTGAGCTGAGAAAGCCTCTCAGCTTCCTTGCCTTCCAAGCCACTCTAGATCAAATCACTCTTGCTTGAGCGGGCAGCAGAACACCTGCAACTTGTAACTGGTGTAACTTCCAAACCATAACTCTTTTTGGACTGATTTCAATTCGCCGCGAGACCTTGATGAGTGTAGAATGTAGGAAAATTGGTTTCATGGTCAAATTCTTCATGGTTAGGAATTTACACCCCTTTTTCTGAGACATGCCAGTGTGAACTCCATCACTAGCATTTTCTTCTTCATTCTAATAAGTAGAACATGTGATCTGATCAATTTTTGAATCCCACTTGCTTCCAGAAGTCTCCAACGTCTCTCTTGACCTCTTGACTCTCTTCTTGTCGAGTTTAAACCACTTCCTTGCCTTCCAACTCAAGTTAGGCCACTTGCTTGCTTGGAAGTCAAGTCTTGTACGGAATGACTTGGTTTCCAAGTCTGTACGGACCAAACCATTCCAACTCGCCCAAATGCATCTCTTCTCTTTGTCTCCATCTTTTATTCATGTCTTCATGTCAATACTCCCCCTCAAGCTTAACCACAGGATATGGTTAAGCTTGGAACCCATGAAGACATCCCTCATTAAAACCTTTGTGTGCAAAACCCAGTGGGATAAAAACACACAAAGGAAAGAGTAGATGCTTCATGGCTAAGGGGATCATGATCTGGCCAAATCTATGAGTCCTAACCTTGGATGGATGAACTCACAGACTTTGGTACTTGCTCCTTTTGTGAAGATATCAGCTAGTTGATCCTCACTTCTTGTGTAGCATGGTAAGATGATCTGTTGCTCCACTGCTTGTCTTACTTTGTGACAATCCACCTCAATGTGCTTTGTCCTCTCATGAAACACTGAGTTTGATGCTATATGAATAGCTGCTTGATTATCACAGTGCATTGTGATTGGTGTTGTTGTCTCTATACCCAAGTCTTTGAGCAGGTTTCTGATCCAAATGAGCTCACTGGTAAGCTTCCTCATTGCTCTATACTCTGCCTCAGCACTTGAACATGATACTATCTTCTGCTTCTTGCTTTTCTAGGTAACCAGATTGCCTCCAATGAAGGTGCAATACCCTGTTGTAGACTTCCTGTCTACTCTATCACCAGCCCAGTCTGCATCACAATATCCCACAATTTCTGTGCTCTTGTTGCAGCCCATCCATATACCTTGACCCGGAGCTTCCGTTAGATACCTCAAAATCCTTTCCACCATATTCCAGTGATGGACTTTAGGTGTTTGCATATGCTGGCTGACTTGATTCACAGCAAAGCAGATGTCTGGCCTTGTAATGGTTAGATAGATCAGCTTCCCAACCATTTTCCTATATAGTTTGACATCTCCAAATGCTTCATCTTTAAACTCCCCCTCACGCAATACTTTGTATCCCTCTTCAAGTGGTGTTTTGGCAACTCTCCCTCCAAGCTTTCCTGCCTCATTTAGAAGATCAAGTGTGTACTTCCTTTGGGATAAAAACAGCCCCTCATTAGAGTGACATATTTCAATCCCTAGGAAGTACTTTAACTTACCCAAATCTTTGATATCAAATGAAGATTTAAGAAAAGCTTTGGTTGAGTTAATACCTTCCTTGTCACTTCCTGTGATAATTATGTCATCCACATAGACAAGGATCACCACCATTCCTTGCAGACTTGAGAGAGTAAAGAGAGTATGGTCTGCTTCTGATTTGTTGAATCCTCTTCCATTCAAGGTTTGCTTAGCTTGTGGTACCAAGCTCTAGGAGATTGCTTCAGTCCATAGATAGCTTTTTTTAGTCTCAATACATTCCCTGGTAATATGATCCTAGGTGAGAGGATCACGTCCCTGAATGCTCTCCAACGATTGTGATGATGAAACAAGTAAAGGATTGAGTTGATACTTCTAAGAGTTGCGGAAAGGCTCTTAGACTATCTAGGTTTGCTTGTAATGTAAGGATGAAGATCCGAAATACACTTAAACAAGCTTTGATCAAACAAGTTTCAGAGAAAGTTTTTGATAGAAAGTTTGATGATTTTATTGATCATTTTCGTCCATAATATATAGATAAGAAGACTGTACATGCACAGCTTCTTGGAAACACACAAAACAATTAAAACAAAGACTGAGTTTAAATTTGAAAATAAGGAAAAGGCTCCTAAGAGAGTTCTGGACGAAAATAGGATAGAAATGGGATAGAAATGGGCTTAGCTTCATCAAGAGGCTTTTGTATGAGTGTTGTGTCCAAGCCTCATTAAAAACCTAAGTTCAGAAAACCCAAATGGGACAAAACCAAACAAAGGAAAAGAGTGCAAGTCACAACACCTCTCTTGATGAATGTCTTAGATGGCTTGAATCACAACCAGTGTGGTTGGATAAGCACAATCTAGACTGCCCTGGATAGTGTATAAGAGTTGGTTAAGAGCTTGTTGGAATCTTGCTTTCTTGGATCTTGTCATTGGACCAAGTGGCACGTCTAGGTCCTTGCCCTTTGTTTCCTAAGGTTCAAGCTGGTCTTCAGTTCCATCTTTCTCTTCTTTAAGCTTTGGTTCAAGCTGTTCCATCTCCTCAGTTCATTTGCTGGTCAGGATCATATCATCCTCTCCCACTTGAGAAGGATTTGACCTCAAATCCGATTCTTCTGCAAAATAAGGAACTAAATCAGTAACATTGAAGCTTGAGCTCACATTATACTTACCTTGCAAATCCAATTGGTAGGCATTGTTGTTGATCTTTCTGATGATTTTGAAAGGACCATCAATCCTAGGCATGAGCTTGGATTTTCTTTCATTAGGAAACCTCTCCTTCCTCAAGTGTATCCAAACTAAATCTCCTTCTTCAAAAAGCATTTCCTTTCTTCCTTTGTTGGCTTGCTTGACATAGAGTTTGGTCTTGTTTTCTATATTGTTCCGGGCCTTCTCATGTATCTGCTTAACAAGCATAGCTTTCTTTTGCCCATCAAGACTAACTCTTTCACTCAAAGGTAAAGGCATTAGATCCAAAGGTGATAAAGGACTGAATCCATAAACAATCTCAAATGGAGAAAACTTAGATGCAGAATGCTTCGCATGATTATAAGCAAACTCTACATGAGGCAAACATTCTTCCCAAGTTCTAAGGTTCTTTTTAATCAATGTACGCAACAAGGTAGACAAAGTTCTATTGACAACTTCAGTTTGTCCATCAGACTGTGGATGACAAGTAGTAGAGAAACACAATTTAGTTCCTAATTTAGACCACAACGTTTTCCAAAAGAAACTAAGGAACTTAGTGTCTCTATCAGAAACAATTGTCCTAGGCATGCCATGAAGTCTAACAATCTCCTTAAAGAACAAATTAGCAACATTCACAGCATCATCAGTCTTATGACAGGGAATGAAATGAGCCATTTTAGAAAATCTATCAACAACCACAAATACAGAATCTTTCCCAGTCTTAGTCCTAGGCAATCCAACAACAAAATCCATAGAAATGTCATGCCATGGATGCAAAGGAATGGGTAAAGGAGTAAACAGACCGTGGCTTTGGACTTTAGACTTAGCTTGCTTGCAAGTTACACATCGTTCACAAGTTTTCTCAACATCCCTCCTCATGTGTGGCCAAAAGAAGTGTTCTTGCATCACTTGCAGTGTCTTAGCCACGCCAAAATGTCCCATAAGTCCACCTGCGTGAGCTTCTTTGACAACCAAATCTCTCAAAGAGGAGTTAGGCACACATAGTCTATTTTCATAGAAGAGAAATCCATCATTCTTGAAGTACTTACCACGTCCAAACTTCTCACATGAAGCATATATTTCTTTAAAATCAGAATCAGTAGTGTATAGATCTTTGATTTGCTCAAATCCAAGCAGTTTAGTTTTAAGAGTGCTTAAGAGAACATACCTCCGAGAAAGTGCATCAGCAACTATGTTTTCTTTACCTTTCTTGTACTTGATCACATAGGGAAAGGTTTCAATGAATTCAATCCATCTAGCATGCCTCTTGTTCAGTTTCTGTTGTCCCTTGAGGTGCTTGAGAGACTCATGATCAGTATGGATGATGAACTCCTTAGGCCAGAGATAGTGCTGCCATGTTTGCAATGCTCTTACAAGTGCATAGAGTTCTTTATCATACGTTGGGTAGTTCAGAGTAGCCCCTCCAAGCTTTTCACTAAAGAAAGCTATGGGTTTCTTCTCCTGCATAAGCACAGCACCTACACCAACACCAGATGCATCACATTCTATTTCAAATGTTTTAGAAAAGTCAGGGAGAGAAAGAACTGGTGAATTGGTGAGTTTCTCCTTTAAATTTTGGAATGCTTCTTCCTGGGCTTGTTCCCACTTGAACCCCACGTTTTTCTTGATCACTTCAGTGAGTGGTGCAGCCAAGGTACTGAAATCTTTGACAAATCTTCTATAGAATCCGGCTAGACCATGAAAGCTTCTCACTTCTCCAACTGTTTTGGGGCTTGGCCAGTCTTTAATAGCTTTGATCTTGTCTTCATCAACCTTGATGCCATCTGCACTCACAACAAAACCTAAAAAGACAAGGTTATCTGCTCCAAAGGTACATTTCTTTAAATTAGCAAACAATGACTCTGCTCTAAGCACTTCTAGAACCTTTCTAAGATGCTCAACATGTTCATTCAAGTTCTTGCTGTAAATCAGAATATCATCAAAGTAAACCACAACAAAATGACCAATGAATGCTCTCAGAACATGATTCATTAACCTCATGAAAGTGCTAGGTGCATTAGTTAACCCAAATGGCATTACTAACCATTCATATAATCCCTGTTTTGTTTTAAAGGCAGTTTTCCACTCATCACCTTCTTTCATTCTAATCTGGTGATACCCACTTTTTAAATCTACTTTAGAAAAGATACTTGAGCCATGCAATTCATCAAGCATATCATCTAGCCTAGGAATGGGATGTCTATTGACCTTAATGAATAAAGAAGACAAAGAAATGAAGAAGATGAGCTTACTTGGGAGAGAAGGTAGTCTGTACGGAATGACTTGACACACAAGTCATTCTGAAGTGAAGTACAAGGCAAGTTAAGGTCTAGAAAGGAAT
>CAJHQP010011590.1:0-14721 GCA_905132765.1 Moricandia arvensis
CACAAATAGAAAAAAATAAGAATATATAAGAAAAAGCAAGAGCTTATTACCTCTTCTCGAAGAAGTCGTCTTAACAAAGGAGACCTCAGATTAAAAAGTCAAAATAATTCCTAATTATTCACCACCCTTAAATTTGTAAATCAAGATTTGATTTCAAAAACAAAACAACATCTTTTTAAAAAAATAGGAAAGAAGTCCATTAAGGGAATTCAAGACGAAAAAGCTTGAATCCTTTTCATAATTCCTCAACCGCCGGACTCTAAAAACAAATCCTGCTTCTAAGAAAGAAAATTGATTCCTCGACAGGCGCAAATAATCCACACAACTTCATCAGCTAGACAATAGCATATGCCCATCCAGCATCCTAATGCTTCAAAAGTTCCCCTCTGACCAAATACGGACTTACAGAAGAGAACTTAAGTACCCGTGGGCACAAACCACGACAACGCGTCCATGCCTTGCAAATCAGTTACTTACAAGCCACGCCGCCACGTGAGGCATTGCTTCCCAGATACGGACTCCGTAACCACGGAAATACCGAGTCAATTCAGGACCTTTACGAATACCCCTATGTAGATATTAATCAGCTGAATTTTATATGGCTCCAAGCCAAATTTCTCAGGTGATCTTTAAGCGGACTTTTCTAGAAAAAAGGTCATAGATTATTGTCGAACGTGACTTGTGACTTAGTTCATTATCTTCTGCGTGGTACAGTTACTCCTATGCTCGGTACTGTTGATACCGCGCAAAATCTGGTAAAGTGTCGGATCGAAAACTAAATTTAAAGCCGATGGTGTCGTCTGACTCATACACGAAAACCGTTCGTTATGGACTTGTTGAGCTTACTGACCATACGACGAGAACGTGAGAAGTCTTTGTCCATTCTCTGGGGAGTCATACATCGAGCCCTAAAGATATACCACACCCGATAATCATTCTGACTTTCTCCGGAAGTTTCAAGCTCCATTGAATAAGGTCGGAGAAAAGGAATTGAATAGCGCAATTAATAGTGTAAAGATTCACTGGGTTTGGAATGAAACAATAATTTTTTTCTCATATGGTATACACACAGTTACTATTTTTATTCCGTGGCTTTCACCTTGAGTGTAGGGTTAGGGGAACTGTTGGCATCTTTCGAGAGAGTATACCGGCTCCAGAGTTCTCTGATCGATTACATATACCCTAAGAACTTTACAGACACGACGAGTACTTCTATTTCATGACAATCTGATTTCCAGAAGCAAGAGGAGAGTGGATGCAAGATGGAGTAGACTGTGGAATTTTATACTCGTATATTGGTTTTTAAACCCTTCTACTAAAGAGGTTATCTGAACTGCGTTGAATTTTTTCCTTAATTCATCCAATATCGTTTCGAGAAAATAAGTTTGGGAAGAAGTTCAACCTCCTCTTCCTAGAGCGCGTCTTTAGGAGAGTTTCACTCCTGTGTTAACTTAGGTGCAACTCGAATCAAGTCGAAATGTCAGATTACAAGTTCCATATCCTAAACATATAGGAAAGATCTCCCTTAAGCTATAAAGGAGGAAAAGTTTCTCCACAGTGATCTCACCTTAAGAACAGGGTTGAGGCCATTTCATGGGATCTACTAAGACATCTCCGACCGACATAGTAGAGACTGTATAGGGCGACAAGTGGCCTCATAGACAACTAAGGGAGTGTTCATAAATTTAATCAAATGGCATGCAAACTTCTCCGTGCAGACTATACAAAAAAAAAATACAGACACCGACGATTACACTCTAATCCATCCTTTTATGGAATGCAGGTGTTACTTGAGTTTGATCTATTTGCGTTTTTCAATTTCTCTTTATTCATTTAATTTTCTACCCCATAAAAAACTACCGCATTTAGAGTCACCTTATCACTCCCGAATTCATGTTGAAGTCGAGGAAGATAACAATAGTTGCCTTTCAGTCATCCCAAAATCGTCACCTTCACATTCAAAGTTTTGTGGGTTGTGTGCATATACAAAGGCATCATGAACAGTCACTCCTTATATAGACATCGATGGAGCCCTTTAAAGTCATTACTATATGCCTTGCCTACTCAGTAGATCACACTTTCTATTTAAATAAGTACCTACTCCGAAGGAAGATATCACTAAAATTTAATTCTACCTCTAATGAGCTATTTCTGCAAATTTAAGTAGTGATAATATCATCTCAGTAATTTGGCAGTCTTGAAATTTGATGACATATGACCTGAAAGACGGTTCCACTTATATGCCAGGTAATGATTAAAGTGTCCAATCTCTAGGCACCATTTTGAACCTTCTAAGGTTGATACTTGTACTTTAGGGTAATTTGTGCAGGTAGTTTTTAGTGAGGTTTACTTTACGAAAACGAAGAGAATTTAAACAATAGTAAAACAAACGTGTAAAGAAGCGTGATGATCAAACAAGTTACTAATTTTTATTGATTTTTTGGGGCTGCGAGTTCTTTCAGCAGGAATTAACCATCATTTTTAATTTATTCTAGCACCACCTCCCATTCTCAGACCAGCCTAAACTACCTTGAATGTTATGAACGAGTACGATTTTTTGGAGTCCTTAGATATAGGTCAAACCGCTAAGGCTACTCTTAGGTGTAATCTCTCTCACTTTCAAAACCATGAGGTCCCTCTTATATTGCAGGGTTGTCGTAGTGCGGGATGACTAGGTTGAATCCTCGCATTTATTGCTGAACAAACTCTAGAAGTAGATACTACTACTTTAGTAGAAGAGAATAATTGTCCATTATTCCCAAGAAGAAATACAAAGAGCCCCCGGCTGAAAACCCAGAAATCGTGAGAGGTCGTGTTTGTATGAAGCGATAAACACCGATAGGAAATTCTATTAAGTAGGGGGACTCGAAGGGCAACGTCTCTACTCGGAAGGCAGGGTTACTGACTTTCCTGGGATTATGTTTCCTCCTACTTTTTGCCTTATCTTTCGATTTCATTGGGTGGAAGTCGGAAGATAATTTGTGTTACTTAAGGTCGACCAGAGTCCCTCTTGTCAGTAAGTATATTGTGAGCAGAACATCGCTTATTAGTCCCCCTTTATCAGTTGTTCCGGATAATACCGCCTGGGAACCCAGAAGTAAATGTCTAGTCACAAGTAGTCGAATGATGCCTGTTCATCCTTATATGAATTTGGCTTGGAGCCATATAAAATCATGTTATCTCAATAGGGTTCGTGATAATAGACTCGTATTTCAGTGGTTAACGGAGTCCGTATCTGGGAGCAATGCCTCAGTGGCGCGTGGCCTTGTAGTAAACTGATTCGAAAGGCATGGAGCCGTATCAGATAGATGGATTATCGATGCAACGGGTACCTTAGATTCCCTATTCTTAGTCGTAAGTTCTGGTCAGAGCTGGGACTTTTGAGCATTAGGATGCTGGAATGGGCATATGCTATTGTCTAGCTGATGAAAGTTGTGTGGATCTATTTGACCCTGTCGAAGGAAATTCATTTTCTTTCTTAGAAGCAGGAATTTAGTTTTTAGAGTCCGGCGTTGAGGATTAATGAAAAAGGATTCAAGCTTTTTCGTCTTGAATTCCTTATGGACTTCTTTCCTTATTTTTCAAAAAGATGTTGTTTATGTCTTTTGAAAATCAAATCCTTGATTTACAAATAAGAGGTGGTTCGAATCATTAGGAATTAATTCTTTGACTTTTTAATCTGAAGAGATCTCCTTTTGTTCAGACGACTTCTTCGAGAAGAAGGTAACAACGCTCTTGCTCTTTCTCTTATATATTCCCTTATTTTTTCTTATGTCTTCTAGGTTTCAGTCTGCTTTCTACATCTCTCATTACCTTCTTCAGCTTTTCGATCCTTTTTCCTTCTTCTGTTACTCATGTAGATTTCCAAACTCTTTTCTCTAGGGTTAATTAAGGTTGTTCCTTCTGATCTTCTGCTTAGATTCGTATATTAGGAAATCCTTTTATTCTCGATCTCCAATATTCTGGTCAAGGGTGAGTAATTAGTCGAAACAAACACCATTTTACTCCTCTGAAGTAGGTGGTAGGACTAGTTGAATAGAGCTCGAATCCGCTGGTTTGGGGTCTGATAATTCATCAGAACCTTTAGTCGATCTTGGCAATATAATTTATAATCCGGAGCCAATAAAATACTCTACTAAGATGTTTCCTGTGGTAGGGCCTCCTTTGGTGATTAAAGAAGATTATATAGGTGGTTGGAGGAGATATACTCTCTTTAAATATCAATTAGATTTTGTGCTCATGGTCGACTGGAACGTGTTTCTGACTTTGGAGTGGGGAGATAACAATTTACAAAGGAATTCTTTAAGTCTAGTTTAGGAGTAGAATTTCTGCTTTGATAGTTAGTATTTGCAAAAAAATTTGAGATCTCGCCTACTCAGTTTAATCCTTTCGTCTGGATGATTCTAATAGCAATCCAAAGCCTCAGTGGCTTTGAGAACATTACCTTCTGGGTAAACGAGTTCCTCTTCGCGTATCATTTAGCTCCTCTTAATGGCAGCGAAGGTCAATTTTTTCTTCATCCTCGAAGTGGTCTTCCCATTGTTGAGGGTTATCTAACGTAGAAAGGAATGTGCCAGTATTTGAGAAGAAATGGAAAGAATGATATGCTTTTATGGCCTTATCCGGCTTTTCTTCTTTTTGGCGTTTCATAGGGTAAGTCTGGGTTATAGCTGCTATTTGCTTTATGTGCAAGTGATATCATTTTCTTGTGATTTTGATACCGCTGGTTTGCATCCTCTTATATCTGAAGGTGAAAGATTTTTCCTTCGAGCGCAAAGTCTTCTTCTTGAACGACATAAAGTAGCTTTTCTGGTTAGCAAGGAAGCTCTAGAACGCATCCGTTTGCGGGTAAGCCTGATGCTATTTCATCAAGAGTAGTTTGCTTATATCTTGTTTTGTTGCTTTCCAGGGAAACATGCCAGGAAGCACGGGAGTGGACACCATAGCAACTTACAAGAAGGCTATGGAGGTGGTGTCATCCAAAAAGGGTTAGGCTAGCATGACCGTTTCTGAAGGCAAGGTTGTTATCACTAGGAGTCAGCGTAGAAACCATAGTGAAGACAAAACTGTTTCGTCTTTCAAGGGAAATAGGTACAAAACTGTAGGGATGACTACTAGGTCTAGGCAACAGTCGTCAAATATTTTGCAACAATTGGCAACTGGTTTATCAACAGTTTTGGCGAACCTAAATGCCAAAGTTTTTCCTCAAGATTAGGTCCTTTTGCCCATAAGGAATTTATTCCTAAGTATCTCAAGGCTTATAGGGTGATATTCTGAAGGTAAATGTGTGACCTTTGTGACCTTTATCCTTTTCACATTTCGATTGTTTATTTGAGTAGTGATTTTCCTATTATAGGTCTTGTCCAGCTTTATCTCTTTTGAGAGCAAATGAAATTGAGAACCGGGCTGATGATCAGGAGGAGATGGGAAGATCTTAATCGCAAGCTACTGGAGGAGAAGGATGAGTGCATTGCTAAGAAGAAGATTCACAATCTTAAGCAAAAATCTTAAGAAACATGACTACGCCAGAATCATGGCGGTTACTGAAGCGACTGCTTTAAGGCATGAGAAGAAGGATCTGAAGGAGGAGATTGCTAGTCCAAAATGGCAGCCAAAATCTTCTATGAGGAGATATTTTTGGTGGTGGATGGTGCCAGGATCGTCACTCATTGGAAGCTAATGAGGGAGTGGTTGAAAAAGCAAATGGGAAGCTGGGATCCGATGAAAAAATTGGAGCAGTACATGACAGTGATGATAGGTGAGGCTAAGCTCAAAGGTTCGACACTCCCCTCCTTTGAAGACAAGCCTGAGATTCCGGATACCTTTAATATGGAGGTTGATGCATCTTTCAAGCTTGTTGGTTCTTCTGCCTAGATCATTTTTCTTGTTCTAGACGTGTTGTTTTTGCTGTTTTTTGTCATCTTTTGAACTCCTACTTGGCCTTTGTGCCTCCCTTTCTTAACCAGATTTTGGCCCTTCGTGGCCCTTTATTTGATATATCTGTATTCATCTTCATGGTTTCAAAAGTGTGTTCGGATGGCATGATCGGGATTCATCTGAACATATAGAAGCTGGAGGATCCCGTCAAATCCTCTTTGGAACCCGGAGGTTCTGAGGAATTAACGCCTTAATTCCAGTGGCTCCTTTATATTGTAATCTTTTAGAACCTTGGGGTTAGGAGTAAACGGTTTGATTTAGTAGATATCCTCCTTTTGACCCGGGGGCTGGAGGATGCGTGGACCAAAACCTGGAATTAGCAAGGGTAATAATTTTGATTCCTCAAAATCTATAGGTATTTCTCTCAAGGGATCCGAAGATCAATTCATATTTTGAAGAATCTGAATACTTCCTCTTTGGGACTGATAGGACCTGATATTTACCACTATTGTGCCATGATATCAGCTCTATTTAGAGTATATTATATGTGTTTGGAGTATGTCTTAGAGTATTTTCAGGTTCATGTACGTTCTAGAAAACGTTGGTGATTCTGGAGCTTTTAGAGATGCATACCTGAGAAGATGTATCAGATCTTTAGCTATGGATGGAGACCTTACCACGGTGATATTGAGCTTATATTTTTCGACAGAGTACAGATCTTTGAGTTATCTTTCCAATGCCACAGTTTTGAGGTCCATATGACAGTTAGAGATAATGTTATCCCCAATTTACTGAAGCGTGGTCTATCTGCCTCGCGAGAGGAAGTTGTCGAGGGGATGAATGAGTTTCGATCGACGGTACAGCTTACCATCGATCGACGGTGATCCCAGAAGACAGAACCGGCTTATTTTTATGGCCGACTTAAGCCCAGATGTCATGGCAAGTTACCAGAATACCCCTGCACGAGTTTAGACCTTATTTATATAGTTTTCTAAGCTATTGTTGACGGCTAAGCTTATTTTATTCACTATCTTAAGTTTTAGAGAGAAGATCAATTCTCATTGAAGATATTGATTGGAACTCCTTTGGTTTTATATTGATTTATATATCTATTATTTATTAAGGCTATGATTTATGTTATTGCTTCCATGTTTGAGTAATCATCTTATTAGGTTTAAGGATTTCATGTTCTTAATGTGAAACTGATAGTCATAGGATTGCCAGGTTATCTATAGATCTCTACACAAGCGTGGTTTGTAATACTAGGATCTAGAGTAGTGGAATAACACGGGAGTGTGACTGATTGCTTGAACTTAGAATCATAGGACAATTGAGAGGCACGAGAGTGCAATTAAATAACGGAACCCGAGTCATGTGTGGATTAGATATATAAGCGCATACGAGAGTTGGTCTAGGATCTAGTTAAACATTATCTATATGTGTGTTAATGCTTATCTGAGTTAGTACCGATCGATACCCAAGCATTGGTATCGATTGACGCTTGATACTTGTTTGCATGCGAGAGCTAGAACATAGAACTTAGGCATATCATTAGTAATTGCATGCGAGAGCTGGATTACTTGCTTATTGAATTTCAATTTCTAGAATTTGATTTATAAAACCTTAGCATCATTGATTTGTGTTTGAATCTATTGATTGATAAATCCCTAGACCTAGCTATTTCATCTTACTGTTATCAAAACAATCACCTGCTTACTTGTCTACTATTACTGCTTTATTAAACTTTTTACCTAGCTTAATCTAAACATCTATAGTCTATTGTGTGCTCACACTCCCTGTGGATTCGATCCCTAAGTACTACAACTGAACCTGTTATTTGAGAGAGTAAAAAGTAGCTTATAGGGTTAATTTAAGAGTGCATAATAAAAGCTACATCAGGGACCCAGAGGTCAGAGATAGTCATGCATCGAATCCATGGGGATTTTAGTTTCCATCCTTGAGAAAATAGAAGTTCTAAGTAATTATTCTTTAGTTCCAGGCAGAATTGTAGATTTAATCCTTGAGAAGCCAGAAGTTCTAAGAAGTTAAAATTTGGTTTCTGGAGCAAAGTTTGTGCTTGCTTCTATTTAACTTGGAGGTTGTTTTAGATTTTGTTTTAGAATTAAACCGAAAGGTTATTCCAAACCATCTTTAAACCCATGGATGTATGATGTTTTGTCAAATACAAACCCAAAGATTTTATTGCTTTTTGGATTTAAACCCAGAGGTTGTTTTCTTTTATATCGTATTCCACCTCCTGGAGGTTGGCTACTGCCGATATCAGTTTACATGTTGTACTCTGACATTTGAAAGTGTGCCACTACCAACATCTTATGATGATGCACTCTGCCTCCTGCAGGTAAGCCACTATCAGCATTTGATCACATGATGGTGTGACTCGACCCTGAAGAGGGCGAGGAAAGATCAAGTCTTACAGATCGGTGCTGGTGTGAATCTATCAGCGATGATGATTCAAGCGCCAGTCTTACTGCTTTCCACGTCTGGATCAACATGAATTTAGGGTGCTCATGTGGTCAGACTTTGCACTTTTTGCTCCATGTATAAACACTTAGATTTGTTTCCAGTACTTTGCAACCGTACTTAATTATTCTTGCATTTTATCTAGCACTTAGGCGTTTAACGCAGTTATATGCACATTTTTTTATGAGAGGTTCTTGCATAGTATTTGGCATGTGGCCTCTATGCATGAATTATGTAGATTTGACAGCATACTTGGCCATGCGCTGACTTATTCATGCTTTAGTCATATTCCGTTTGCATCATTTTTGTGGGTGTCCCACCTATGTGCAAAGATGTAGGGTTTGCTAGGATTAAGAGCTTGTCAAGGCTCGATTCAGCTCAGTTTCCTCTTAAATAGGTTAGTTCTCATGCTGCTCATTAGTCGAAATGACTCATAGTTTTGTTGGATAAAATCAGCCCGGAGACATTAAGCATGAATTGTAGGAGCTAAGTAGGAAAACAATATACTTAAACATTAGCAGTAAAGCCATAGAAAACGTGATCCTAAGATCTTATTTAATAGTAGTAGCTTTTGAGATGCATGACATTTCAATTATTTGGTTGAGTCTTGCCATACTTGTCTTGCAGTTTATTGTTCCTATTTCCCGCAATTCATTACATTATATGTTCCTTCCAACCCGGGGGCCAGCTTTCCTACTGACTTATCCCTGGTATTGTTGAACGAGAACACTCGTCGAAGGACCCAATCCCCTTGCTGGAAGGTCCTGGCAATGACCTTTTTATTGTAGCTTCCGCTGATTTCTCGTTGGTAATACAAGTTTATTATTTTGACCACCTATTTATTTTCATCTAGTAGTTGAGGTCCATAGTCATTTAGTTTTTTGTTTTCCTCTTGAGAGACAGACTAGGAGATAGCCAGTTTTACGTGTACTTTGGTTGAAAATACTACTTCCATGCCATAAACCATGGAATAGGGTGTTTCCCTGTCGCTAATTTAGTCGTGGTTTGGTAAGCCCGTATGACTCATGGGAGTTCCTCCACCCATATTTTTAAGGTATCCTATAGACGCTTTTTGAGCATGTCGATTACCTCCTGGTGACCACTTGTCCGTTGGACTGAAGATGCCTCGCCGTGGAGAAGGTTAGCTTTATGCCCCATTTTTTAAAAATTCCCAGAAGTTATGGCTTTTAAAATGTGATCCACTGTCGGTGAAATTGTGGGACCCCAACCTGGATATGACGTTGACCCAAAGAAATTTCTTGAAATGCGTGTCCTTTATCCTACTTAGGACCCGTGCTTCCATACATTTGGAAAAATAGTCAGTTACGATTAAGAGGAAGACCTTTTGTCCCGTTCAACAACTTTGCTACTATATCTTTTGGGGAATATAATCCTGGAAACCACTATTCCTACTTTGAACAGGACATCGACCTTCAAAAATCCCGGCTCAAAATCCGGATGCATTCGTGCCTCCGACTAAAATGGAAAAATTATAATAAAAAGTGATTCTTTCATATTTTATAATATGAAAGTATTAACATAGTTTCCGAAAACTAATCATCTGTATTAAGGGAACCCAAACCGTAGAACAAGGGATCAACTATTCTAAACTAAGAAATTGGAGCTACGCAGCTAGAACTAGGGTTTACTATCTACCTTGTTGTAGTTCCGGCTATTTTGACCAACAAAACATTACTTTTGATCATTGCTCCTACTCGTCTATTGCTTATTTCCTTTTTCGGTAGTACCAACAAAGTATATACACCAAATTATCCTAAAAATTTGGCGTTAGAAGGAGGGGGTAACCAAGACTTACGTGACGATGGCGTAAAGTGAGCGTAACGAGCAACCTTCGGCCACCTTGGTTGAAACTGAGTCACAAGCTCAGATTGCAGCTTTGCAAAGCCTAGTCACCGAGTTACACAGCTTGGAAAAGCGACACCTCTATGGACAAGCATGAACTTCTCTCTGAAGTTCAAAATATTGAAGAAAAAGAATAAGATGGATGATAACTCCAAGCTGATTGAGCAGAATGCAGAAAGCATTAACCGCACGAAGCCATAAAACTAGTTCTCAAGAGGAAAACTCAGATCTCAACTTGATAAGCAAGAAGAGGCGTAGGTTTCGGACCCGTGTCCGACTGATGCAGCCTATAGAGATTCAAGCCTTAGGAGGAAACACTACTCGGCATCTCCACCACTGAATGGAGACCCGACAAACAATCCTGATACTCCCAAAATCCGAAGAAGTGCTCCATGATCTTGCGCGAACACTCCTTTTGTGAATGAGATCTCCTTGGTAGAGATGCCGAGAAATTTTTCCTTCCCTAACATGAGGATGTACAATGACACCAACAATCCAGATAACCATGTAGCTTAGTACAAGCAACATATGCTAAGTGTAGCAATCTAGAAAGAATTTAGGGAAGCCACCATGTGTAAGGGTTTTGGCTCAACCCTGATTTGACCTGCCTTATAATGGTACATCAACCTACCAAACAGATCAATACGCTCCTTTTCTGCCATGAACGATCAGTTTATGGAACAATTTATGAGTAGCAAGAACCTAGTGAAGACGACAAACAATCTCTATGAAATCCTGCAACACAGAGACAAACCTCTGTGTTGCTATATAACACGTTTCAACCAGGAGAAGGTATCCATCCCATGATGTAATGTCTCGACAGCCATCCTCACCTTCAAAGAGATGCCTGCTACCCAACGTGATCTATACAAAGAAATGACCAAATACCTATGCAAAACCATGGAGAAAGTGTTGTTCTAAGCGTGGGATCGTGTAAAGTGGGAAGAGAAACTCATCATGCTGATCCAAAGTCCCTTAGAAGCAGGAAACAAGGGGCACGAGCGAAAGGAACAACAAGATGATAAATCATTCAGAAGCCTGATAAACATAAAACCCATTTATCGGAATGTAATATGTAATAAACCATGATTGGCTTTCAACGTAAAGTCTTTTTCGATGAAATTTCCACATTGGCAACTGGAAATAGAGTCACCATGAACTTATAATAAACAACAAAAAACTCGAGTTAAAAGGGACAAGTAATTGAAATCTACACTATGTCTATCCAATTGGCCTTGATAGACAAACAAAAAGTTCTAATGAACATATAACCTTCTCCCCCAATAGAGTTAGGTTTCTGAACATCCTACACAAGGATAATAACGTAATATAAAAGAAATCCAAATTTGTATTAGTTTATTCTGAGTTTGTCTTGGAGGGGTGCTCAGTTCCACGATTAAAGCAAGTCATTTAAGCCAAGAACTTATTGCATAATTCAAAATCAAGGACAAAATATGGTCCTAATCGCAAAAGATCAATTAAGCCAACAAACACCTGTGGACTAGAGACACAAAAGTAAGAAGATGTCTTACCCTAAGCCTAACGCACTGGTCTCAAACATCTCACATGCATAATATCAATACACCAAGGATACAAGATTACACAATATATCTCTTTTCGGTGCTCGTACGTCTATGAGGCTATGCAAACATAAAACCCACGTCACTCTCATCTTAATGAAAAAAACAAGCATCGCGATCCACTAGACCGAAAAAATGAGAAAACACACTCTAACTATTTATTTCCCGTTTATGTTTTTTCCGTAGTGATAAGCGATAAACAATTAAATTATATAAAACGCCCTACGCGCAATCTTAAAAATTGCTTAATCAAGAAACAATACTAAAAAAAACAAATGAAAGGGAATGCATCCCAATTACTTGTAAATATCGTAATCCTGGGATATTAACAAAAAACTAAACAACATAAAACCATATCATTGTGGAGCCATGCTCTCATCCATAGCCTCCGACTTCAGCAACATCGAATCACAGCTTCATGAAGAAAGAAGAGCTATCTCTTCCTAAATACTCATGACAGAAAAGAATCTCTCGTGGATGTTGCCTTCTCGAATGGTATCCTGCAGAATTTGAATATCGGTAGCAAAACAAAGAATCATGTCTCTACCTGAAAACATATAAAAAGTAAAATATTAGTACCAACTACTATCATTCCTCTAGAATGCCAATCAATATTCCGGAGTCCTCCCCAGTCCAATCTAAAAAGCGAGAGGCTTTCTTCCTCAAAAGATAAACAATCTGAGCAAACATAGAAGAAACAACAAGACCGTGACCGTCATTTTCTCTTAAAGCTGCAATTAGTTCCATAGTCCGTTTCTGCTTGAATCACATCAGGGACTTCCAATTCCAGTGCATGATCAAAAGGTTCCGAAGATTGTGCACTTCCAATTTGGAAACCATGATCCCAACCATAACAATAAACCATGATCCCAACCAAGTGGCACAACCCAGGAGGGTCATTTGACCAAACAGTAATCCAGGTTCATGCAGATAACAACTAATAATGATGGGATTGGAAACCACATAATCAAGAAGTTAAAAAGTAGCGAAAAACATGAAGTAAATCGGAAGGGGGACTATCATCACAATCCTCGATCCTCATAATTTTGAAATAACCCCCCTCTGGAACATCAAAAGAGCGCTTGTGCGTCGTTAATCTATCCTCAGAAATCTGAGTCAAACCTCCTCGGGATAAAGTCTCCCTTCGTGGTGCCTTGGATATGTGCGGTAAAGGAGGAGGCCTCATGAAACCAGTTCTCATCTCCTAGTGTTCAGCAGCCTCTTCACGATCGACATGCTCTTCCTTTGCGATTATATCTGTTTGGAAACTAAAAACCTCATTGGCGTGACCAACATTTCTTGAAGCTGAGAGCGTTGAGGAACAACCCAAATAAAAGCTCTCACAAGACGTAGCAACCAAATCATTCCGTTCGAATCACTTGACGACATCAGAGCAAAATAATTCAGAGTAAGAGAGAAACATAGGAGTTTCTTTACCTTAAGGAAATTATTGAAATATATATAAGTGGTAAGAATGAGAGAGGATTCCCACCTCTTATAAGAGGGGTAAAATTATGCATGCATGGCCACTTCGCCTAACTCAGCATGCTTCGGCCTCAGAAGTAGTCGTAGCCGAAACTTTCTGATATAGCCTATTTATTACCAGTTTTAGACTATGTATAGGCTCTATTTAGGGTCTGTTATGTGTGTCTAGGCTATGTTTTAAGATCTTTACAGGTAAAAAGTACATTTTGGAGATATATTGAGATACATGAAGCTTTTGGAGCATTTAGAGGAGAATAATCTTAGCTGATCGTTGTGAGAGTCAAAGTACAAGACTACCCTCGATCGACGACACAACGTTGGCGTCGACGCGATGTTACATGACCAAGATCGATCGATGTTGAAAATCTTCAATCAATCGATGTCCAATTCGCAGACAGCCGATTTTCAAGCCCAAGTTAGACACAAGACACAAAGATTAACCTTGGATGAGTTTTGACCTAGAAATTAGGGTTTTTATATTTATACTTTATGTATTGCACCAAAAAGTGCAAGTGGGTGCTGGGTGCCTAGGTTTGTGGCAGAGTGTGTGTGTGTGCACCAGCACTCCATAGTTTTAGGATTATTTAGGGGAGAAGATTCATAACTCCTTAGGGAAATTTGTATTGGAACACCAATATTTTATCTACGCATTATATTCAGCTTATTATTCTTACTTCATTATGTCTGAGTAGTTATCAACTAGATTTAGGGTTGAATAATAGCAATCATGGATTAACCCCAATGTAGGATTGCTATGTTAAGGTAATATCCATCAATTGAGTTGTGCTTAATACTTTCAATTCTAGAGTAGCTATCTAGGATCTCGAAAGTAAGACATGGACTACTACGAGAGTAGGTTCTGTGCCAAGAATAAACTCCATTGAACTAGGTTATTAGGCGCATGTAAGAGCTGGTCTAATTTTCTTGGTGAAACATATCAAATCTCGTTCACACTTCCTTCTGATTTCACCGTCGATCCGACACCAAGCCTTACCTGTCGATCGATGGTCTTTCCTTTTGCTTGCATACGAGAGTTGGAGTTAAAAGGGTCAGACTAGTTAATATTTGATTTCTAAAATATTTACATATCAGTGCCTCCTATTTCCTATAATTCATTAAGCTTGAAACCCTAGATCTAGCATATTTACATTTGCATCTAGTTTAATCTATCATCATATTTCCATATTTTCATTATTAGCATATTTCCCATATTGCATGTATACCTTCTAATAAGGAATATTTCCTTGACCAGATTACTTGTTGCCAATATATATATAATTACCAATCTTAGTCTTTAAAAATAAGAAATCTATTGTGTACCATTGTTCTCTATGGATTCGATCCCTAGTTACTACACCTGATCTCTCTTGGCAAGAGTATTATTTTGTGTGTTAGGATAAGGGTTAATTTTGTTATAAATCATGTGATGGACGAT
>CAJHQP010011591.1:0-14716 GCA_905132765.1 Moricandia arvensis
TTTGTTGTTTTCGTTCTCGAACTAGTCCATAAAAGTTAAATAACTAAATTAGGTTTCATTAAATAGTTTAATGACAATTATATCTCTTTTTCATAAGTGTATAAAATTAATAAAAATTAGAAAAAAAATCAAATTCCTTTTATGAAATTCTTTGTTTTTTCATAATTTTGAAAATTAGATTCACAAAAGATGCACACAATGACAAGAGGTGTCTTTAGTGGAATGCTCATCTTTGATGAGGAGGAGAGAAATATTCAATCATGGGTGATTGAGCTTAACATCGCATATGTTTTATTTACTTAACGCTAAGATTGAATCGGTTGATGTGTAATGTTTTAAACATGTACCGAAAATGGGAGTGACAAGCATTATGGTTGGTGATGGGGTTACACTTGAGCATTCAGACAAGGGTTACTAAATTTTCTCGAAATCTTTATTTACTTCAATTCACATTAAAACAACATAACCTTATTTTAACATCCCGAGTTGTGATATGTGGAAATGCTTAAGAGAATTGATTTGGCTACCTATGTCACCAAAGTGCACTTATCTTTTTCGTCACACATCCGTTTAGAACTTCAGGGTTAAGCGTGCTTATGCTGGAATGTGAAAGGATGGGTGACCTATCGGGAAGTGATTCGCGATACCGTGTGAGTGAGGCCAAAGCACGGAGAAATGCCATGTGGTGATTGCAGGGACAGTAAATGATTTCGAGCCTTGGAAAATTAACGCACCGACCATTAGAACGGGATGGGGCCGAGGGGCCGAGAGAGTGGGCGTGGGTGGTCCATTAGCCGTGGGCGGTCGGGGAGTTATAAATGGTATCAGAGCTTGTTAGCCATCTCGGTTCTGATCCGAGAGGCGTCTTGAGACCTGTCGTGGGGCGCAACGAGGACGTTGCGTTCTTTGAGAGGGAGTGAATTGTAACATCCGCGAGTTGTGATATGTGGAAATGCTTAAGAGAATTGACTTGGCTACCTATGTCACCAAAGTGCACTTATCTTTTTCGTTACACATCCGTTTAGAACTCCAGGGTTAAGCGTACTTATGCTGGAATAGTGAAAGGATGGTGACCTATCGGGAAGTGATTCGCGATACCGTGTGAGTGAGGCCAAAGCACGGGGAAAGGTCATGTGGTGATTGCAGGGACAGTAAACAATGATTTCGAGTCTTGGAAAATTAATGCACTGAACGTTGGAACGGGATGGGGCCCACGGGCCCGAGAGAGCGGGCGTGGTGGTCCATTAGCCATGGGCGGTCGGGGCGTTATACTTATAGTACAAAATCATTTACATGAAAGTAAGTTCTTCAACTAGAAGAATGAATACAATCGACAGAACATAAAGATACATCTTTCCCACTGATAAAAACCGGTTTGTCTTGGTAGATGCAGTGACATGTATAACAAATTGACAGAACACTAGTGTTTTCTAATAATATCCTATAGTGACACCCATCCACTTTCGAATCTGACAAAACTTGTGCTAAATAAAAATAATGTTTTTTGGGTAAGAGATATATTTAGAACGGATCGGTCAAAATGTATATTAAAATAGTATTATCCACAAATGTTGTAACTAATGTTTTATCTAAAAGAATCACCTCGTTTCAAACTCATTATGCTAAAATGATATTTGAAAGATTTAAATTTTACTCAAATGGAAAGGTAAAAGATCATGTAGATCCTACTTTACACTTGAAGAAAAATTTGGAAGAAACAATGTCACATTCGAAGTATGCTCGTATCATCAGAAGTATAGTGTACTTAACAAATTGCACTAGACCCAATTTAGTACATGCAACAAATGTTTTGAGTCACTACATGAATAATCTAGGACTTAACCACTGGAACACCATAACAAAAGTATTAGATTAGGTACTTCATACTAAATTTATGGGTTAAACTATGGTAAAGAACTAGCAGTTTTGGAAGGATACAATTATACCAACTGGATTTCCGACTCCATAAACTCTAAATCCACGAGTGGATATATTTTTACACTTGGTGGTGCCACAGTTTCTTGGAAGTCTACCCAAACAAACTCTTCTGATTAGATCAACCATAAAATCTGAATTCATAGCTTTAGATAAACCTAAAAAAGAAACATAGTGGATTAAAAAACATTGGAAGTTATTCTTATGTAGGATAAACCAATGTCCGCATTATTTGAAAAATTTGGGTTTGAATTTTAATTTTAATTTGTTAATTGAACAATATATCAGTTTATTCTTTCAAATGTTATTAGTGTTTATATTTTATGTTTTATTTTAAGCATAAAAGTAATTTATTGGCTTTGAATTGATGTGGTCAAAAGCAATAGTTACTTTGACAACGTGAGTTAATCATGAAGATTCAAGAATCAATTTCCATTATTGCACTTCAATATAAACATTGGTTCACTTCATGGTATGTAACGTATTTAACTTTTAATGTGCGAGCTTATTCAGAAACACAAGTATTCCTCACATTATTTCTTTCTTCTTTTTCTATGATATTTTATGAGAGTATATACAAACTAGTTTTAATAAGCTTTTGACAGAGTGATGCAGAATAAAAGATTTTTTGCAGTTGTATCCTGAACTCATTACATTATAGCATTAAACTACAAAACGTATTTTAAATTAAAGAAAGAGATAATATCGTGAAACTACATTTGTATCATCTCTTTTTTTACTCTTTGGTATAATCTTATCATTTTAATGACTTACAATATTTAGTTCTTCGTATTTATATATTACGGTTCAATCAGTTTTAAACTTTGACCTTTTTGAGATTAGAGATCAATCATCTTCCAGTAGAGCACAAGTTTTATATAAGTTGGCTGACCTCTAATGCATATTTCCAAATTTGAATTATTTTAATGACTTAATCAAAGATCCTAATATAAAGTGTAAACTATCGTGTTTCAGCCGAGTTATATCTTTTCTAATTGTTACAGCCGAATACACAAGTACGTAAAACATATACATATGAAAACATAAGTAATATATGTTTATACACAAAGTACATTACTAGATGTATATATTCATACATGAAAAAAACAATAAATTATGTGGAATTGGGTATATGATGATTAATATACTTTTCTCATGTAATTAAAGTGATCTTAGACCTCCAGATGTCAAAACGGGCCATAATTCGCGGGTTTTATCAAACAAGCTAAGTAGTGAAATGAATCTAGACATATAATATATATATATATATATATATATATTATATATATATATATATATATATATATAATTTGCTATGCATTTTACCATTTCGAGTTTACTAATAATTGGTGTGAGGTTTGGATTTCTAGTGATATTTTGTTATATAGGAATTTGTTGGGGAGCTGACAGGTTATGGTTATGATATTTGTATTGGATCTAGGGCTGTGTTTGGTCTTTTTCAAATCAAACGCAGACAAAGGCAGGGGTGCTCGAAGAGGGAGAGAACATACTTTTCCTGGAGTTTCATGCTTGATGCAGTGCATTATTAAGCTTAGCATGTCATCTCTAGCATGGTTCCCAAAGGTTTTGTTCAACTGTGTTCGTGGCTGCTACTGGTAAGAACGGTAGATCATTGTTAGTAGAGGTTGACAGGTTAATACTCGCTTGTAGCATCAGCGAAGGATGAGCTTTTCTGAATCATGTGATAAGTATTTTATTGGCTTTTTCATTGGAGTATATATGATACCTGGAATTGGAAGAACACAACATTATCAATCATAAAAAGCAAAAGACCTTTAAACATCTATTGATATATAGCGTTATCAGATATGCTTTCTGTGGTCTTGGCTTTGTTTGTGTTTGGGTTTGGAATTAAAGAATTCAATGGATTTGTATCACAGGTCCTTTGTATGGATGTTTTTTGTCTTGTTGTGTGCTTTATTTGCTATAGTTAACATATTCTTTCATAATGGAACAAGCTACAAAACTTTACAGGAACCTGTATCAAGTATGGTTTCATGGTATTACGGTTTTTTCTATTTGGATAACTCCAAGCAAAATAAGTTATTGGGATAACCAGGGTTTCATTGTACCCGACTACATAGCTCAAAGCAGCTCATTAAGATATTTTTTTTTTTTTATGAAGGTTCTTAGTTGAAATTGTAGGGGTATGAGAAGAAAATAGACTATATGTTAGCTTCGAGAGATATGACATAAATATAAACCCGATTTTGTATTTTTGTCGGAAACAAAACAAGATTTTAATTTTGTTCAAGTTTCTAGTCTCACTTCAGGTATGATAATCCGGTTACGGTGTATCTAAATGGGACAAGTGGAGGCCTCGTATTATACTCTTACAAGGAATACCAGGTCAAGATTTTATTTTCAAGCAATCAGATGATTGACATTGAAGCGGTAGTGCTTAGGAAATGGGTTTTCATGACCTTTTTCTATGGAGATACGGTTAAAAAATTAAGGGAACAAGTTTGGGAAAGATTAACGAGATACGATCGATTGAGATCGGTCCCGTGGTTCATTATTGGTGATTTAATTGACATCACTGGAAATCATGAGAAACAAGGTGATCCGTTAAGGAGTGAAGGATCTTTCCTACCCTTCAATAATATCATTAGAAATTGTGGAATTCTAGAATTCCCGGCTCGGGGAATCAAATATCTTGGTAAGGTAGAAGAGGACGAGGAAAGGAGATGTTTCGATATCGTTTAAGCCGGGCATTAGAGAATGAATATTGTCACACACTTTTTCCATGTTCTTAGACAGAGTATTTAGGATTGGTCGGCTCTGATCATAGACCGTTAGTAGCTCGTCTTTAGGATAGGGTATCCCAAGGAGAGGACAATTTTGGTTTTGATAAAAGATCGATTGGACATGATGGTTTGATGGAATCAATTGGTAGAGGATGGGTACACCCAGGGGATTTTGTTACGAAAGTAAGCAATTGTCAGCACAAGGTTGTTTTATGGCGCACGAATAACCCATCGTATGGGAAAGAGAGAATCAGTGAACTCCAAAGAGCGTTGGAGGAGGTACAAACAGACAACAGTAGGTCTCAGGAGGAAATAGTGGAAGTATCCCAGAAACTGCAAGAAGCGTATAAAGATGAGGAAGAGTATTGGCAACAAAAGAGTCGGAATATGTGGCATATATCTAGGGATCTCACACCACATTATATCACACTTTAATGAAGTAACGCCGTACTCGTAATAGGATTGTAGATTTACACAATGGTGATGGACATTGGATAATGGAGGATCAAGGAATTGAAAAGGTTGTGGTGGATTATTTTGTTGAGTTATTCAGTACCACTTCTCTCTTAGATTTCGACAGTTTCCTGGAGGAGATTACACCAACCATTACTCGTCAAATGAACCAGAGGTTCATTAGGATTGCGACGGGGGACGAAGTTAGCCATGCCTTATTTATGATGCATCCAGAAAAAGATCTTGGACCGGATAGAATGACAACACTTTTTTCCAACACTCTTGGCCTATTATAAAGAATGATCTGCTGGAATTGGTCAATAATTTCATAACCTCATGTAATATGGATACCAGGTTAAACATTACGAATATTTTCCTCATGCCCAAAACATAGAGGCCTACAAGGATGACGGAGTTACGACCGATCCGTCTTTGTAATGTAGGATACAAGATCATTTTGAAGGTGTTATGTGAGAGGTTGAAGGCATGTCTTCCCACACTTATCTCGGAAACATAATCGCTTTTGTGCCACGAAGATTGATCTCGGAAATATCCTCATATATTAGATATCTAATACTCAATGCTTAAATATTAATGCACATGAATATTTTAAATTGTCATGTCAATATTAATTTAAATAAAAATACCAAATAATAGTTATTTTTATTACTACTTATAATTTTAAGTTGACAATCACATGTCAATATTACTTTTAATAATCTATAAGTGAATATAAAATAATTTTCAAATTTGTTGAACTTTTCATATATTAGTTTATCAGATAATCAGATACAAATCCAACAAATCAGATATAAAATAAGAAGAAACAAATACATTCGAAATTGAAATAATTAATTGAATAAACAAACAAACTATACAATTTATTGTATTTGACAAATAATATAAATAATTATATCAATATTATTAAAACACAAATCATTGCTAATATTTACCCCTTACTGTTACTTGGCATATTACTTTTTTGCCATTGGACTAATTTAAAAAAAAAAATCAAATTTTATATAATTGTATCTTATTTAATCAAAAGAGTAACCACGATCTATTTCTTTCTAACTTTAACCGTTATGTTTTCCTCTGCAAAAAAAAAACAGTTGGATTTATTGTTTTTGATCGTACACATGGTTTCTCAGGATCATCCTATCGAAGTGGAAAGGGGAAGCAAACAAAACTATTATTAAGAAAAAATATGAACTTTGAAACATAAACAGAATACACGTTCCACATGATTTAATTTAGAAAAATAGAGACTCCGACGATGAAACCTAGATGAAGAAAATCAACATCTTTTTTTTATGGAAATTTAAAAGACTGCAATTTTTAAGTTGTTGCAAATATAGAATTTGATGTATTCATAAACAAGAAGAAACTGTTGAGTCCAAGTTTCTTACATCAAGACTATGTGATTGAGTTAGGTTTCCATGAAGCTCAACTGCGGTGAGGCCAGCATGTATTCATTCGAGTTTTCAATTTACGGGTAGATGAATTTCTGTTTCACTGAAAAAATAAGAAAATGTCAATCTCTTAGTGAAAAACAAAAAAACTATGCAAAACCATTGTTTGGACCTTGGATTAGAATTAGATAACTCCACACAGTTTTTCTGCGACATTTACCCAAAGATGATAATTCTGAATTCATACAGGCTGTGCATTATGAAAGAAGCAACAGATTCCTGACTTTCCTCACGTACTCCAAGCATATTCTTACCAATCTACAATTAATAGATAACTAGTCTTTGACACCGCGCGCGCTCGCGCGGTATTATTTTATGAATTGTCTAATATTTTAAATAATTTGTTGATATTAATTGTTATATGACTTGGACTTAATATTCATATCGTTATCCGATTCGGGATCCTATCCGCTTTCGAAAAAACGATATTCAGAAATCATGATAGTGATTTTACGATTTGAATGATCAAGTAGAAATTAGAAGTACAAATTTAGGTCTGGATATCCGGATCCGATATTAATATTAATTTAATTATAGTTATTATGTATATTACATATACTTTATATATAATACTTAAATTTAATTTTGTTAAATTTAATGATTTTAGGTTTTTTTAAATAATAATTTTAAATAGATTAAATAGATGGTTAATAGTCAGTTTTAATTTATTTTTAATTAAAAAATTACAGTTCGGATATCCGCGTGTATTCAGATTTTTTTTAGTCAGATATCCTACGGATAACAATTTACGAATTCGAAGAATGCATATCTGAATCCGTATATCTAGAATACTCAGATATCGACCGTCTTATACTAACTGTGTATTATATGGTGATTAATTTTTATACTTATAAATTACATAAGTTATCCTATTAGATATATATCTACAAATGATAATAATTGTATTTGTTGTATATATAATCATTTATAATAAATATTAGTATGTATTTTAGTCATTAAATTGTTATGGAAAGTTACATAATTTGTTATTGTAATGAATAAGCTTAAATTATAATCAAAATTATTAACATTATTATTTATAGTCCAATGTAGTTGATAGCTACGAATAGAATAAAAATAAATGCTATAGTATGTATAATTCTGTTTTATTATAAGAAATTTGGGAAAATACTATACATTTTTTTATAAAATCTTTCAATTTCAATGATAAAGATTGTTATGGGCTTAGCCTAGATTTATTTTTCGTGTAATAATCAATGTTTAGATGTTTGGATGCAGAGATAATATCAGTGGCATTCTTTGTAAATATTAGGTAAAAATAAGAGTTATTTCCTATTTTGTACTTTAGTTTAATAGATTAGATGAGTTAGCTGCAATTCATAAATGATGTACAGTCTCATTATAATCAAGCTATTAAGTAGGTGGAAATGATAAGTGAAGCTCTCATACTCCTCAGTTAGGCCTGCAGTACTTCTACACTCATGATTTGCTGAGTAAAGCAACGGTATGTTTAAGGAGATTTGACAAGCCTTTACTTGGACATTGATCGAACCTGAAAGTTGACAAAGTTTCAAAATGTATCAGATTCAGGTCATGAGACAAAACTATATGTATGTATTACAAATCAATACCATGAGCAAGGAAACATCTCTTTACAGGAAAATGTTAAGTCAATGACATAAGTTAGAGGTTTGTAATTATATTAGATTAAGTAGAGAATCGACAACAAAAAGTAGTGAATCAATAAAATTAAATATTTCAAAGAAACTAAATACATATTTAGCCATGTAACTAAGTGCTCTATTAATCAAAGAGAACTTACTTGTTTTATTTTGCCGATTTTTACTTTATGTACCTATCTACCAAGTTCGAGAGGACAAATATATGTTTTTTCTCAACTGGTGAACACGATTATATTAGAGAAGCAATGAGATTACATTGACTTATTTGAGCTCTTTAATGATAGAGTTGGATCATTGTCAAAAAAAATATTGGGTCGATTGAAAAACCTAAAAGGAGTATTGATCACTAGAATTGGATCGGGGGTATTTTAGTATGATCTCAATATAAATTATTTATATAATCAATTTTTATATGTTTGCTCCAAACATAAAATTAATAATTTTCATATGTTTGGGTAAAAAATCATGTCTTTCTAAATATCAATTTTTATAAAATGTAGTTACAATTTTTTGTTTCCTGAAATTAGTTATTAGTCACATTTTAATATATTATTGTGTTTATAATGTCCATTTAATAATATTGATATTTTTTTGAACAAGTTAATTATCCTTTCTAATATATTTTGCTAAATTTAAAGTCTTGCACCACGTTCAAAACTAAGAAATTAAAAATATGTTTAAAAAAACAAAACAACAAAACTACATTTGTTCATTTTGCAAAACACTATAATCTCAAAGTTTCAAAATTGACATTTTATCTAATAAAAACACATAACTTTCTCCAATATTTTTAGAAATAATCAATCACAAATATATCCGCCCTTGAATTTAGTATATACATAAAATGAAAACAAACACCCTATCACAACGATCTGCAGATATTGCTTGCGTTGCGTGGACTGCTGAACAATTGTCCTAATCTACAGACTCTCACCATCAAGGTATGACCTTATTAACCTTCTAAGTTTTTAGATTAAACTCCAGAATCTTCAATCTTTAATCCTCCATGCTGGTTCAGGTAGCTTGCATTATGATCCATCTGATTTTGTTGCGACTGCTTGTCGGGATATGACCGATTATGGAGGATATTGCAATTAAAGAATATATTAAAGGGAAACTACCGTGTCTTGAGCCGTTTGTTGGAAGTTAGAGTTTTGGGAACAAATAGAATGAAGTTTGAAAAAGCTAAGGATATTTGCTTAATGCTTCCCAGAGCTTCGTCCAATTGCCAGATCAAAACAAACTTGATTGTTCACTTAGTGGACTAAGTAAGGTGTCTGTTCCCACCTGAATCTGTTTGAACTTAATCCATTGTCAGAGTTTTTATCAATCTTTTGTCCTGAATCTAAAAATTCTCAACAGTTATTTTGCTTCCACGGTTTCTCTTAGTCTCTTTTAGTTTACGTCTTAACTGACCAACAAATCTTTACTTGACATGATAAGAATCTGCTCTTCTATACTTTGCTTCCAGTTTAACCGTGTAATCAAACTCGGTTCAAACAGTATGGTAGATTCTTACCTGCTGCAACTATGGATCACCAGAAGATCTTTCAGATTTAAGGAAACATATAACCCACAAACGCAAAGACAAACACGCCACGACTTTATTGGTTAATGTTCTTAAAATTTGAAACCTGAGATACCCAATATAAAGCAGCACAAATCTCAATTCTCAATTAAAAAAAATAATCACTGTTGCGGAGAAGTCAGAGAGAAGATTACTACTGAGATAAAATTAACTCTGAACTTCATTGTATTTGAAAAACACAGTCATAAAGCCGGCCTCCAAGAAACTCTGCTACTTCAATATGCTTCACCTGCATATAACAAAAGGATGCCACATAAGTAAGCAAGAAACACTAGAACATTTCTTTACACTTGTAGAACATACTGAAAATTACTTACCATTCCGATCTTCAGAGAATCACATTTGAACTGAGCATAAAGGTTAGTCTCAATTCCACGACCCTGATCATGAGAAACAGCCAACAATCCACACAGTTAACAAAGCCAAGACTAGTTAAAATACTTATTCAATTGCGCTTCACTTTCACACTATAAGTTGAGACTTACCATGCCTTCTATGATGACTAAGTCTGCATCAGATGAAATGTCAGCAAGTTCCTGTGACACTCTTGACAGATCTATAACCTGAAACGTATTTCAAGAGGGAGAAGGTAAACAAAACTCAAGAATCTAATGAACAAAATCCATTTCTCTTACCGCTAAGTCGCTCCCTGAATTTGCTACCAGAAGCTTTGAAGTATCGACGCCTATTAATTGGCCATCTTCATCCTTCAACTGGTAAATCATGACTAATAAATCAGAATTACCTTCTTTTAAAGTATCACGAATCACTCCATTCAGTTTACCTGTGACAAGATCTCTGTAAGCTCGGTGTATGTTACATCGTTGATAGCTGGCAGATCGTTAGCAGCCAGCCACAACCTTCAAATGGGGAAAGATGAAGATATATCACAGTTTTAGAATATATACTCTGCATCAATAGTGGAAAAGAATGAAAAAAGAACCTGCATTCCTCGACGAAGCATCTCTCTTGCAAACGGCAGTATACCCAAAATGATGTCTGCCCCAGAGTTGTCAACAAAAATCACTGCCTGTCATGAAAACGAGAGACCAAACAATGGGTTTTGTCAAGCGGTCTCCATCTCTCATCTCAAGTATGAACAAAGAAGCAAAACAAAGGAGTAACCTTCTTCCAGCGATTCTTGATCCAGTTGGCTTGGAAGCTGTCCAAGTCATCAATGACCCATGGCCGTGGAACCAAGTTTTGAGAGCTAGCCAAGAAAGATATACCATCTCTTGAAAACACCTCAGCAAGCTTCAAAAATACAAGAGTCCGTTAGCGAAGACATGCTTCTTGTAAGAGAAACCGGCGTTTGTACATGAAAAGAGATTACCTGAGCAGAACCAGATCGAAGATGTTACCAGCAAACATCCCTCTCACCAAATTTTCTAAACGCTCTTCTTCATCTTCAATAGGCATCACTCAGACTGACAACTTCAGGAAACAGAGATATAGCCTTTGCATTCTCTTCATCCTATTCTCATCCATCATTGAAAATGAACACATTTAAACAGAGATAGAGAGTATAAGAGGAGTGGGCTATCTCAAACCTCAAGACCTCTCATACCTTCACTTTCTTGAATATGTCCACAAACCCTAACTCTCTGAGCATATGCTCACGAACTCGGCCAAGACTCTGTAAACAAACCATAATGCTCCATGTAAACAAAGCTAATCATACAATTCAAGTGGCCCTTCTCACTTACAACGCCATCTGGTGGTCCGCCATGGCTCTCTGGATCTTTCTTCCAGTCTTCTAGGATTCCCCCATATCTTCCATATCAAAGTAAGATTGATACATTAAAGAAAGGCATAAACACTATCTCTGCCTAGCATATACTTCAAGGTACTTCTGAAATTATGATAAAACACACAAAAACAAGCAGGAACCAAAACTCGTCTACCTTTTGAAGATTTTTTAGGAACCAAACCTTGATAAAAATACCAAAACCATACAAAAAAAATGTACCTTTCTGGCAAATTGTTGAGCTCTTGCAGGAGCATCTGCACAGTTGTATCGCTTTCTGCTCGTTTCCTGCAAATAAAACAGCTTTAGAAGACTGAGATGTATGGGGAGTTTCTAGTTAATCTGTTTCCTATAAGCTTTCAGAAGCAACCTATTGTTTCCTAAGTCAAAGTTTTTGAAAAAACCCAGATAAGTCAACGCTACAACTACCAATGACAGCAGTTCCCTGAGAATTCATGATATAATGAGTAACAAAATCAATAATTGATAACAAAATCAAAGCTTGATCTGACTTGATGAACATGAATAATAAGTGGCTAACAAATGATTCTAAACTAAAAGAGGAGAGAGAAAGAACTTGAAAGAAGGGATGGAGTTGGCGAAGACGTTGATCCAGGAGATCTCAGTGGGAGTGGCTATCTTGGGATTATCACAAGGGAATCTGTAAGGAATGGTGCAAGCCCTGTAGTTTACTTCTATTGGCTTTGGTATTAGTGGAAACGGAACCATCTCCATATTCACCCGATTAAATGTCTGAAGCTAGAGTGGTCTCTTCACCACCACACGATTATGTCTGACGGGAGACTGGTGTCACTTCTGGCTTCCTGTTTTTGTTTGTATTTTAAATCAGATAGTAGCCAAGCTCCAAACTTTGTGGTGTTTGTTTCCACAAACGAGAACAGACAGAGATCAGGAAGTAAAGTAGTTACGGTTTTTGGATTTCAAAGACGTGGTAACAGTGTCACGAGTTGTCTTTTTAGCCAATCCAAGTGAACCATTTTGAGGTAGACGTACATAAATCAAACCAGTTGCTTTAGATGGAGTGGAAGCGATGCCACATATGTTAAACTAGATGGACTTTCAAATTAAAATCAATTGGCTTTAAATAGATTGACACATCTCTCTTATATGATACTAAGGATCCCTTGCAACTACAAATGTGAGATTTTTGTCACTAATACGTCCCCTCGATCGATGGGCAAGTTTTGGATTGGATCGATAATAGATCGGGTTGGATTGGGCTCTAACACCATGTTAAACTAGATGGACTTCTAACTTAAAACTAATTGTCGATAAGTAGATTGGCCTATCTTTTTTATATACTACTAAGGATCCCTTGCAACTACCGATGTGACACTTTCATCTAAAAACCTGTTCTCGATTTTAGACAAGATATTTGCTTAAGCAAACTTTTTTGGAAACTTGCTAGTGTTTGGTTGGTTCACTATGACTGTAAAGGGTACCTGTTGCAGTGAGCCAGTGACCCTGTTCACCCAAAAAATGATGATGCTTGTGGCTGTGATCTGAATGTTGATACCAATATATATATATGCTGGAGTTTCTGTTCCCTGCAGCTATCTACTGTTGCAAAATACCGATACCTTGTTGGACCCAGGAGAACCTCTTAAGGTAATCAATTCTTCTGAAGCAAAAGCTCAAGGATACAGAGAAAACATTTCCAGTATCACAACGAAAGTCACATGGAAACTTATCTACTACAACTTGACAAATGACAAGCTATCTAGACCTTATCACTGATCTAAATTAAATTTAAACGCCAACATCTAAACCTTGAATAGACAATGTGCAAACAAAAGAAAGGCAGACATATATTTCCTTCCATGTTGGACACCAAATCTAAGTACCACAAAATGCAAGAGCACACACCAATCAAACACTGTATTATGTCCTCATTTTTTGCCTTGGAGAATCTAAGGCACCGATACTTCTCACCACTGGACAGTGATCTCGAGAGCTCCGTCTTGATTATCCTGGTTCGACGCCGTCCCATGAGAACGCTCTTCTCCTTCTCCAGATTCTCTCTCTCCATCTTCAACCTCGCTTCCTGTCTAGCAATCTCCGTCTGTAACAATTCCAAAATATCAGCATCACACCAAACAGTTCAATTTCTCAAAACCCTACAATTCAATTCACCTCGCGGCGAGAGAGCTCGGCTTTCCAGGCGGCTTCTCGTTCTGCGACTTCGCGCTCTCGCTCCTCGATATAGCTCTGCATCTCCCTCTCCTTCATGATCCGATCTTGTATATCGGCGTCAAGAGCTTGCTTTAGCTCCTCCACGAACTTATCCACCACTAGTTTTATCCTCAGAGACATTTTCCGCTTCTACACATCAGTCAACATTCTATTGGATTCTCCGGCGAGAGTATGGTGGGAAAGTATTTGGGCTCACCTTATTAGGGGCCTCTATTACTTCTCACACTTGTGGCAAGAGACTTTTGAATTTTTATTTATTTTTGGCAAACAATTTATTACAAAATCCGTATTTATTTCATATAAAATTTACAGTATCCGTAAAAACAAGATAACGGTATTATACAAAGTATGATTTTTTCTCATGTTCTCACCTCATCCAGAATGTGTAACAACTTGACATCCCACAAACATTGTTTTTAAAAAAATTAATGAACTATTCTAAAACTTTCATTTTATTGTTTAAACTAAATTTACTAACAACAAATTTAATAGCCCATAATACTTTTAATAAATATTATATTTCAATAAACACAAAAATTTAGCATTTCTTTTTATTAAAAATAATATTTTTAGTGTAAATACATACTTGAATGTAAAACATAAATATTTTTAAAAGTAGAGAATATTGAAAAATATAAAAATATATATATTTCTAGTATTGTTTCTTCGCGTAATATAAAACCCAAACCAACAAAAATTAAAAAAATCATTTCCACAAAAAAAACAATTCTGACCAGAAAAATTAAGTTCAAACTAAAAGGATAAAGGGGAAATTGCTAAAAATGATTCAAAACTTGATTTCAAATGCAAAAGTGTATCCAAATTCAATCAAATGCAAAAGTAACCGAAAAAAACTATTGAAATACAACAAACTCCTTATTTAGCAAACAAAAAAC
>CAJHQP010011592.1:0-14715 GCA_905132765.1 Moricandia arvensis
GAAATAAAGATGACATTAACAATAAAAATGTCAAAATAACCTGCCATAAAAGGAATTTTTGCAGAAGTCTCATCTCTGTCGATTGAAGCCGAGCTTTTGTTTTATCCTGATTGGTACGCATAGTTTTTTAGACATTATTTCACTCTACATCCGTTTTGTAGAGTAAAAAAGAGGAAGTCAAAGAAAGATCTATGATTTCTGTTTTGAGGAAGATAATAATGAGTGAAGTTAATGAAATAAAAACTTGGAACATAAGAAGTGGAATGCAGAAACCGAAAAGACGGGAAGAAAACCATCGTTTAGATAAAAAAAATTGCTTAAATGACAAGGCATCTAATTACATTTTTATTGGTTTGAATTTCAATGCTGATGTGGCATAGCTAGAATTTGAGGATATGCAACTTTTAGTATTGTAAGATAACATTAAGTCCTTTATATTATTGATAAATAAATGGTTAAATATAAAGATAATTATTAAAAATACAAATATAAAAATTAGATTTAAAAAAAAATAAAAAAAATAAGAATCTAGTAAATGGTTTGAAACAAAATCGACATTCTTCACCACAAATTAAAAGCTGTAATGATGTTGCTACATGCTCATTTGCTTTCCTTTAAATTGTCTTAATTGGACCCAAAAAAAAGTGAAAACAACAAAAATAACATTTTTTCACCTGAATTTTTGAAGTGATGATGACTTCAACCACTTTAAATTGTCGGGTTGTTAAAGACTACAAGCTTTTAACTATTGATGAACTTGATCATCTTATAACAGGCCGGCCCAGGAGACGCCACTGTAAGTCCGTAACCAAGAGAACCGTGGCCCAATCTCGGCCATTTCTAGAAGACTCTCAGGTGCTGGCTTAAACCCAAAAAAAAAAAAAAAAAAAAGAAGAACGATCCTTTTTGTTGGACCACATGAATCTAATCTAATGGATGCTCAACTGTTATATTCGGGTCTCGATGAGGCGTGCCCATTCTATTGAAGAAAAGAGAGAAACAGTAGATCCAAGAAAGATGTGAATGTGCACCCCGGCCCCAATACATTTAATATTGGAGTACATATTCCACAATAACAAGGCCCAATTTGCGAAACTGTATTGCTTGCGTTTTCAAGTTGTGCCTGTATTTATTTACAACTTTTGTGTTCATGTCTTTTTTCTGTAACAGACTTTCAATTTAAAATGCAGAAAAGATCGAAATTACAAGATTTAGGACTTAAATTTTTGGGATTAGACCCATCCCAGTTTGTTATACTAAAGAAAGTTAACATAACCAAATATTAGATTTTGATTCACGCTTTAAGGACACATGTATGTTTTTTTTAAATAAAATTAATGACTTCTATTAGAAAAAAAATAATTTAAAAGTTTTCCTTAATGTTCAAAAAATTAATATTTATAGTATTTAATTTGCAAACAATGTTTTCATATCCGACCCATACCGTGGTTGAACCGATATATCCGACCACTTGTGTATAATCTGATCCGTATTTAATAAAATTTTGTTAATTAAAAATTCGGTAAAATCCTGTAAAAATCTAAAAACCTGCTATGAACCCACGATCAGATATTGGATGATCCACTAAAAACCAGAGCTCTTGAAGTTCTTTGACTAAATAACTCATACTTTTTAATATTATAAAATTGAAAAACTTATAATTTCCTAAAATGTTATGAACATTTTATTATGTCATATTCCACAATAAGAAGGCCTAATTTACGAAATTGTATTGTGTTTTCAAATTGTTCATGTATTTATTCACAACTTTTGTGTTTATGTTTTTCTTGTAACATGCTTTCAATTTAAAGTGCATAAAAGACAAAAATTACAAGTCTTAGGGCTTAAATTTTAGGATTATACTCCTATAAATTTGTTATACTAAAGGGAATTGTTATCGGTTCATGAACTGCGAAGTTGTTATCAGTTCACCCAGAGGTTATCAAATCAGTGGCATGCCAAACAATCATTAATTTGATGAGTCTGATTGTGTCACGGAAGTTGGAATGTATTTTTTATTTACCTCTTCATTCATATGATCATGTTGTCCATCAGTTGGAGGTATTTTTGTGCAAGCGATTATTCCTCTCCATCCAAATCGCATAGATTGTCATCTACAAAGAAAAGTAAGGCGACAAACTAATTTTCCTCTCTTAATCGTGTTATTGAGTGTGGGTTGTTAGTCTCATGTAGCCGACATAGCATCTCTTTTCAAGTGTTGTCCAAATATAATAGGAGTGTTCACAAGAGAATCTCGTGATTCCAAGTTCGTTGAGCAGAGAATACATGAAGGGTAATTGTTCAATCCCCAAGATAATAAGTGATCCCTAGTAGAACACCTATTCAATACGAACAACCAAGTGAGAAAAGAATGCCTAGGGATGTTTCATGAGAACCACACCACAAATTTCCAAGGAACCACAACGATATTTCCCCTAAGTGAGTTGTAAACGTCTCCAGTTACAAATATATCTATCAATTTAATCTTCAATTCCCACGCGTACTGTCTTCCTCATCTGAAAGTTAAATTGTTGTTAGATAAGTGTGAAGCTCTAGTTGATTGTTCGATCTTGTAGGTGGTAGGCGCCAAGAGCCTTGACTCCAGAGACTTTGCACTGTGACATTTCTTCATATCCTAAGCGTGGACATGATATCATGAGTCAAGAACCAGTTTAAGCTTCCAAACGATGATCAACTGTCCGTCCAGAATCTATAAGTAAGTTTGTTTCCAACTCTAAACTTTATCCAATTGTAGATAACAACTTTAGATTTTAGAAATAGCCATGAATTGTGCATGTTTGGCTTAGTATTCCAGAAGTCACTCAAATCTCCATGTAGGACCTCTTCCTTGAACCAAACAACCCAAACATAACCTGCCCTAAAGAAAAGCAACCAAATTAGTTTTAGGATAGTAACTTGTTCTAGGTTAGTAGATCTTTTATTCCTAAACCTCCTTCCTAAGTAGAACGGGTTACTCTATGCCAAGAAACACGGGTTGTGTCATTGCTATCAACATTCCCTTTTCCAGAGGAACATACTACATAGGGAATTAAGGCGGTTTATGCAAGCTTTGAAAGTATGAATAATGAATACTATAATTTTGATATCCTTACAATAATTGTTTTTATTATTAGAAGACGCCCAACAATGAGAGGGTCTTGACACTCCAAGATGACAGTCTCTGCTTTACTTGTTGAATTAGTTGGTCACATTTTGACAGACTCATCTTTTTGGTGCAAAGAGGGACCCAAGATATCTTATCGATAGTGTGCCTTGAACCATGCCAGTAGAGGCTTAGATGGCTTCCACTTATGTCTCTGTTAATCCTGAAGAGAAGAAGCAAGATTTTTGAACACTTATGGCAAGATCATATCGCAGCTTAGACTCACGCAAGACATGAAGAACTTTCTGAATATGTGAGGTTGAACCTTCATTTAAGATTAGTAAGTCATCAGCAAAGCAAAGGTGATTCATTCGAGTAGATTGACATCTAGAACGAAACTCAATTTTTCCTTTCTCAACCGCTTTCTTTAGCATTAGGGAAAGACAACACATAGCTACAACAAATAGGCAGGGTGATAAGCGATCTCCCTGGTGTAATCATCTCTTCCCTTAAAAGTACCCATTTATCGTGCCATTATAGCCGACCATGAATGTAGGGATGCATATACAACCTTTCAACCTTCTTATGTAGAGTGCACCAGATTAAAATCTTCCAAGCAATTAAATAAGAAGTCTCATGACAAAGGTATCAAAATTTCCACTGTCGTTTATGCTCTCTTTTTTGTGTGCTACCCATTCACTAATTCACCCGCCAACACTGTGTTTTCTAGAATGAGTTAACCTTTAACAAAGGCAGTTTGACTGGAGAATGAAGGAGTGTAAGATTGGTTTTTAGGCAATGAACCAACAGAAGAGAGATAACCTTATAGATGGTATTCAAACACATGATATATGTATGTATTCTGTGATTTTCATATCACTAGGGTGTTTGGGGACATGAGATAGGATAGTTGTGTTAGTTGTTGTGGGGAGGAACGCTGAAGTGAAGAACTGAGTAATGAAATGTATCCCTTCTTAACCAATGATTTCACAAGATTGCTTAAAATTCTAGAAGTAAGTCCATTAGGATATGGGGCCTTGTTCATATTTAGTCTAAAGAGAGCTTTCTGAATCTCACTAGCAGAGGGCAGTTTCACCATTTCACACTGATCCTGAGCAAATACCATGAATGTAGTCTACCTGGAACAAGGAAGGAGACGTGTGAACATAAGGGAAGATCGAATTTGGACCAAGAATTGATCTGAAGTGATTAACCACATGAAAGCTCATTTCCAGAGGGTGTTTTATGCTGACATCAGCTAACGTGATGAATGATCTTATAGCATTAAAAATGGCTCGAGTTTAATAAATTTTGTGAAAGTAGTGGTGTTTACGTCACCCTCTCTAATCCAATTAAACTTTGACTTTTTTTGAAGAAACATTCCTCTATTCCCTTAAGAATAGTCTCCTGGTGCAAGTCCCTTTCTTCCTGAAATAGTTACGGAGTAGGCGAGTTTAGAGCATGAACCTGCATAATTTGAGGTAAATTGTTCATATCACTCATTTTCTCTTGAATTTTTGAATAATTTTCTTTGTTTAGAATTTTTTAGTTTATCTTCATGTTTATATAGTTGTAACTTATAGTTGCTTTATATATAGGGAACTAAAATATTTAATTATAGTGTGTACGTAATTTGTTTCGTTATTGGTGGAGTAAATATTATTTAGTATTATGTTTGTTCAAATTCCAAATTAATTATTTGATTATTGTTCACAACTCTCACATTAATCCACAAAAAAATACTCTACATTTGATAGTACGGGAGATCGCGTTTCGCGTAGGATTTGATAATTTCTTTGTAATGTTTGGTGGAGGTTTTCTTTTAGTTCATATGGTTATCTTCATGTTTGTTTGTGACATTTTCTCCGTATGATTAGAAGGTTTGTTGTCTAGATTGAGTGCCTATGTATTTGCTTTTATTAAATGAAGGAGTAGTGTGTGATGTGTTTTTTTGCTTTCGTCCAAAGTTAGAAACAAAGTTACAGACTATTGGTTTACAAACAACATAAAAGCTTTATATGTAAACTTTATTTTACAAAAAATAAAAGCTATGAGGGGAGAGAGTGTTTATTGTTTTGTACATGCCAATGAACCATGTTATATGTATTTAATTAAATTGATGACATCGTCTGCCTGACTGAGACAAAGATATATGAAACTATCTCCTTATATGATAATATGCATTTTCACAAATTCGAGTAGTTATTGTTTAGCTGCTTCTCATATAAAGCGCTGGTCCGTTTATGCTTTGGTCTTCACTCAGAGTCTTCCATCATTTTTTTTGTAAACATGATACCGGAAAATGATCCATGATCTGGTTTTTATGTAAGCTAGAGCCTTTAATTTCTTCAACGCAGTTCGCTCAACTAGATGTTGAACATGAAGGGCTAGTTGAAGCTCGTGGCTGGCAAGTTGCAGGAAACATAATACTCACTACACTTTCCTTATCAGCTTCTTACCCACAAATAACAGACTACACATACTTCCACCTCTTGTGAAGAAAGCAACGGACAATTCCTCTGCCTCCTGAGTGGTCACAACATTGTTTAGCACAATCCCAAGGTTTACAAATGCTTCTTGATTCTTTATATGACAATATGGGCTTTTTTTTTGTCCCAAATACTTCTCCTAAAAATATCTTGTCCACCACTTCTTCTTGCTTCAAACTGTTTAACATGGACATTGTTGGATTTCACTCCTTGCACCACCTGATCCCGTTGATACCAAATATGTATGTCACGGTATTTTGTCCAAGATCACAACTATATTTATAACCTTCTTTTTTTGCATTAAGTTCTTCTTTGGAAGCTGCTATATACATATGACGTCCATGGTTTGGCTTGAAATTAGAAGGTTGTCGATGATGGGGTTTTGAGTTTCAGAGTGACTGTAATGATTCAATTTGAGGAAGTGATGAATCTAAACGCATGTTACATACTTATTTATAGGCTAAGATTTTCATTCTTTCTATATAGGTACTTGGGTACATCTATGTATTTGTTTTATTGAGCACACTACTTTTTCCTTTTGTAAATCGTATAACCTCGAAATCTACTCGACAGCTACATGTTCTACCCTCAGCGACAGCGACATACAAACATTAAATTCATATCTGATTGTTGCATGATACAGAAGCTTATGAATTACAGAGGACATTTTATAGTTTTGATCTATGAAGAAGCAAGATCTAATCACCTAGACAAAACAACGTTATTCTAATTAGAAAGTGGAGACGTAGACAACGATCTTTTATTTACACACTAACACATTATATAAAGAATCTTATGATTTAATACTATCATTTGGTAGCTTCTCTAAGGATAAGATATCTTAATGTAAAGTTGTGAGGGATCCAATGAATGGGCTTGCATGATTCACCACCTGACTGACATTTCTTAAAACATTTTCTCGAAGATTCTATTATACCTTGGTTGATCTTCTTTGACAAACCAGCCTGAAATAAACCAAATTCTTTTGCAAACATCTCCATAAGTTTTGGCTGTTGGACTTTCCGGTTGGGTAAGCTTAAATTCTTCTTATGTAGTCTTCTTTCAACGATTTTAGCTCTTGATGGATTCTCTTTGGTTATATACACGAAAGCAAATACTTCAGCTTTTAATTGGCATTAACTAAAGGGTTTCACAGTTTCTCTGAAAGATAAAAAAATACCATGGGATCCGAGTGGATGTCTGAAGTAAGTGCAAAATGTAGGAGCGGTTTGGGATGATAAAGCTAATATTTCATCTCTTGCTTTGAACTTCTTTGAAGTAAATAATAGTCTAAGCCATTGGAAGAGAATAAATGTAAAGAAAATTGTTTTTTACTTTAGGATTGTGTTTGAAGCTCACCTTCCAAACATTTATGAATTCTTCTTGAACTTAACTAACCAAAATGAAACTTCTTTACTCCAGCTTCTCCTCATGTTTCAACTTACTTGGATCGACTCCCTCCAATCTATTGATAAGCAACCTGCAAAAGTTTAAACATATCAAGTTTTCCTAATCCACAAACAATCAAATTCTACCCTCGTCAATATGTCAATCTCAAACAACTCACTTGAAGTTTTTCTGAAGATCTTCGACCTCACTAGACTTTTTGGCTTTTATGTAAATGAAAAACCTTTTATGTTGTTTGGTCTGGTGGTAAAGAGAAATTGTATGGTTAAGGAAGTAAGTATGAAGTTTACAGGATGAGGGCATACCTTTTTATACATGGAGATTCACCGACTCGAAGAGAGGGCAGATGCATCGAATGAGGGAATTGTGGTAGGAGTGGATTAAGGTGATAAGATGGTCGTTAATGACAACGATTGATTGCATTCCGTAACGGTTCAAATTTCCCTTATTCGACGTAAAAAATCAATTCCAAAGTACACAAACAACTTATCCCCCCAGAGATTAGCCTTAAAAAGTCTCCTCACATCACTTTCGACAAACTCCATGGTCGGTGTACGAAAGATGAAGGTGAAGAAAACGATGATGGAAATAGTTGAAGACGAAGAGGGTCCTTAACGGTTTGAGATTATGGGTTTTGTCCGTCTACATAACAAATTTGAAGAGCCCATTTAGTTCATTTTTTGAAGTCCACAAATAAGACCCAAATGCAAATAATAAAAAAATAGAACACATGTCACTTTATCTTTTTCTATTTGATGACGTGGTGCATCCTAGAGTGGGGGGGGGGGGGGGGGGAGTCATCTTTATATATAGATTACCTAGAAAATCACATTCTATATATTATATGTCATAGTACTTAGACTCAATATTTTTAAATTTGATTTGGACATCGAACAATACTTCTTTTTGGGTCACTAAGTTATTGGTTCGACCATGACAAATCATGAGCCCTCAATTTAGTTAATTCTCGTATATAATTATACAAAGCGGATATTAAAAATACAAAAAAATACGTCTATATATCATTTTCTTTCAGATGTAAATTTAGTGAACATATACGAGATCATTTAGCAATTGACACTCAAATTTGTTTATTTCGTTGTATGGATCTTCTCAAATACTGATCAATTACGATCACAACGAGATGAAATTGTTTTAAATTAGAATTCGCATAGTTAACTTTTCAAAATCAAATTTATATCCAAAATATCACCACCATTCATCTTAGCTTTTATAAAGATTATTCTGAAATAACAATTTAAGTCAAAGAGAATTATAGATTCAGTCACTCAATAGGTGAACCGATAGTCTGTCCCCGAGTATTAACGGGGTTTTACAGATATCATCTGATTTTTAAATAATAGATTTTTTAAAATTGGATTACATATCGTATTTTTCTATGAAAAAATTGCTTAGACTAGTATAGTTAGACTGAACATTCTCATACGACACAGTGACACTCTTTCCTTCTACTATTTGAGTATTTGTTGTGAATTGAGTGCTTCGTGAGAAATGTACAAGCATATAGAAGAAACATAGCTGTCAAAAGTATATAAAATTATAAATAAATGAAAAGGAATAATAGTGAATATTTTGATGGTAGATATAAGAATAGTCGTAAAACATGTCACCATTGTTATAAAGAAGAGTGTATCTTATGCGAGTGTATCTTATGCTTAGAAAGAAAACAGGTCTTTCAATGCAGAGATGGCCCCGAGTGGGAAGTTTTCTGCCAGAGCTTCGTCCTTACTATGTCCATTGTCGTCGCTACACGACAAAACTCCTTTTTTTTTTGCAGTAAACAAACACTAACACACAAATTGCCTTTTAATTGTAATAAAATAAAATGAAACAAAGTGTCTTATAGAAAGAAAAAAAAACAAGAAGACAAGATCTTAGCAAGATCCATGTGCTTTTTTTTTTATGTTTGAGCCACTGACTTCACTTTAAAATTACAGATTCGACTTTATATCTTTTAAAAAAAAAATTCATTAAAAGCGAAAAACTGAGAAGTACAAAGGCCAGACGTGTGCAGTCAGGTCTATACACATGACGGTGACGATATCGATTCACCTGTATTTGCTGTTCTTTTGTCAACCACTTGTGTTATTACCTTTTTTCTTTTTTCTTTTTTCTTCTCTTCTTAAGTTCTAAATTAATCAATGGCATGCTTTTTTTCTTAATATCAGAAACTCTTTATTTTGGAATAGTCGTTAAAATAACATTACATTTTGTCTAACTCAAGGTTTTTTGTTTCGTTGATTTGTACGGGCTTGTTCAATAACAAAATCCTCTAGTTTCGACCATTATTCATAACTAAGGCTCCTAATGGTAACTGCAAATTTAATGATATAAACTATACAAAAATAAAAATGTGATCGGTTCAACTGCAGTTTATGTACTATGTAGGATAATTGCGGTTTTGACTGTTTAATGTGAAATTGTGTTTAATCGATAAAAATATTTTTTACGATATTATGATAAAAATCTTAAGTTTATATATTATATTTTAAGATTGGTTATTTCAATTTATAGCTTTTTAAAAATTTGTAAGTCTAGTTTTTCTATTAAAAATATAAAATAATTAATGGGATATACTTTGCCAAATTTTATAATAGCATTATTATTATTTTGTCAGCAAACAACATTAATTAAGGAATCAAATGACTAAATTACTCCATACCTAAATGTTTATCTAACCTCAGCTTTAAGTACTAACTTTTAAACTCAATCACTAAATCCAAACTCAAATATAAATAAAATAATAATTTTAATTAATTTTATTTTGAAAGAAAAATATGTGTCTGCTATTTATGGGAAAAATGCATTTAATCCTACAAAATGCATTTAACCTTATCGTGGGATATTTTTCTAAAATAATTATATTAAATTTCTCTCAAAATGAATAAATTTGAAAGGTTGATTGTTTATGAGAGTTACTAGAAATTTCAATTAAAAGATACTTATGTTTGCCATAGTTTTTTTATTAATATCTTTGTTATTGTTATGATGTCATTCATTTTTTAAAAATATCAATTTGAAGTCTCATTGCGGTTTTGAGTTGCACCGCTGGGTAAATGGACGTTACGTAAAAGAAGTGCGGACTATTGCATTAGTTTATAAAACGCCAATAAGTTTTGTTTCTTTTAAGAAAACACACAAATTATGAAAAATGAATGTTTTTTTTTTTCTTTTTTTTTTTTTTATTAACCTGGGGTATCCCAGGCCCATGGAGAGACCCAGACTAATCTCCAAGGGGAGGTGCAGCCCACGGATAGACCCTCTATCCGGGTATTCAAATGGGCCCTAAAGCATGGGCCCATATCCGTGTAAGGTGACCAGGATAATTATGACTTAGTTTCGCGCAGCAGGTGGATCGAACCTGAAACGTGTTGGCGTCCCAGTCCCGTCTCCTTACCACTCAACCACAATCACCTGGTCAAAAAAATGAATGTTGATTGGCGATAAATATTTATTTATTTACTCATGTTACTAGGATTTGTCTAATGTGTAATTTTATTTTTCTTTTCTTTAACATTTTTAAATAAAGTTGCAAACCTGTACCAAACATACAAATTTTTTGAACCAAGTAATTATAATACAAAACACAATTCATATCTTTATATTTAAAATATTCTAACCAATTTTCTCAAAATAAAATAAAATATTTCAACCAAACAGAGAAGATAAGTAAACTTGTACTCGACCATTTACAGTATAATTTATACATACAAAATTATTAAATTTATATAATTTCAATAAAAACCTAAAATATAATTTATAGGCTGAATACTTTTATGTAAGCCACTCATTTTAATTAAATTTATCAAAATTGAATTGAATCAGAATCAAACAATTTTTTGGAATATTATAGTCATCATTGTTTTAAAAAGTAAACCGGATAGGCTCGTCGAATAGGTCGAACTGTGACTCGTTCCTTTTTTTTAATTATGGGATTCTGTTAAACAGTGTTTGAGTTAAGCTGGAAAATTAATCAAAAAATGATTTATTAAGGTGAAACTAGCTAAAAGCTTAAAACAGATGCTCTGATTCATTACAACTTCATTTTTTCAAACTTAAATTAAAAAATTAAATTATAACTTAAAAAATATTTCATATTATTTTTAATATTTATTTTGAAATTATAAGATATTTTTTCACCAATCAACATTATTTATACAATTTATTCAGTCAAAACCCCACTAATCCTGCATACCATATAAACCCTAGTTAAACTGTACCTAACTTTCATTTTGCACTGCTTATAGTAAACATATTTATAATGTTAAAAATATAGGAGTATATTAATTGCAATGGTTTGTGAGAAAGGTTACTATACTCATTGATTCTAGAATTGTTATACATCAATGTGAATTTCCCTAGGAGTAACTTCAGTACAAAGACTGCATAAATAGATACCCAGTAAGGGGGAAAATGGGCTTTTAATTCCCGAAGTATTTGAAATCGGCAATTTAATACTCAACTATTGCTCGCGCAAATTATTCCCCAACTAATAGTTGACTGCACGAAATTAGGACCGAAATAGTCAACCGTTAACTATTTAACGGAAAGATAAAGGTTTCCGTTAAATTATTAACGGTTGACTATTCTGATCATAATTTTGCGCAGTCAATAATTAGTTGAGGAATAAATATGCGCATATAATACTTGAGTATTTAATTTGCCGATTAAAAATACTTGAGGAATTAAAAACAACAATTTCTTTTAAAATAAAATTATAATTTAACATATTCTTAAGTTAGATATAACCAATATAGAATATTTTTACTTTTAAAAAAACTTTTGAGGTTTTATAGTGACATGTACAATAATACAAATAATTATAATTGTATTTCATGTTTATAAAATTATTTAAATGATTTTTAAAATAATTCTTAACTAAAAAATTCAATTTAAATAAATAAACAAAATATGTAGGGTTGTATTTAACTAAGAGTTTTAGATGATTTGTATTAAAATCCACTGTTATTGAAAGTGTTTTAAGAGCAACCTTTCAAAATAAATAATTTATTTGGTTTTATAATACTTTGAAAAGTTGCTCTTAAATAATTTTCAATAACAATGGATTTCATAATATTTTATGAAACGTCAAGTTTAATAAGAGTGATTTTAAATGATTTATTTTGTGGGAAATTGCAATTCTAGCAAAAGTTTGATATCACTTTGCAAATTTACCTTTAATGAATGACAATTTTCAAAAATACCTTTAAATTTTGATGAAAATATACTAAATTATTTTTTTCTAAATATTTATAAAATATTTAGAAACTCAATTTCACCCCTTTAACACTAAATCCAAAACGATAATCACTAAAATGTAAACCCAAATGTTACTATTTTTGATAGTGTGTATTTTTGCAAAGTGGTACTTAACTTATGTTATTCTTAGCAATTTCTCTTTATTTTTTAATTCATGGTTAAATGACAGTAGATTTTTCATTTTAATACAAATCATCTAAAGCTCTCAGTTAAATATAGCCCTACATATCTTGCATATTATTTAAATTGATTTTTTTTAGTTAAGAATTATTTTAAAAACCATCTTAAATAATTTTATAAACATGAAATACAATTATTATTATTTCTATTATTGTACATGTCACTATAAAACCTCAAAAGTTTTTTAAAAGTAAAAATATTCTATATTGGTTATATCTAACTTAAGAATATGTTAAATTATGATTTCATTTTAAAAGAAATTGTTTTTTTAACTCCTCAAGTATTTTTAATCGGTAAATTAAATACTCAAGTATTATATGCGCATATTCTAATTATGATTAGAAATAGTCAACCGTTAAAAATTTAACGGAAAACAGCTGACTATTTCGGTCCTAATTTCGCGCAGTCAACTATTAGTTGGGGAATAATTTTGCGCGAACAATAGTTGAGTATTAAAATTGTCGATTTCAAATACTTCGGGAATTAAAAGCCCATTTTCCCCCAGTAAGGTATAATATAAGACATTCACACGATAGTCACTGTAAAATCTCGATTTTATTTTAACTAATAGTCTAATACCAACGAAATATGATTTACGATCATTATTTATTTTATAAATATACACTCATCAAACAAATATAACTGGTTTTTTTTTCTGTTGGCTAAAATACCGAATATTTTAGTTCATGATATCAATAAATTGTCAGTTTCATAAAAATACTTTAACAGTCTTAAAAACTATTTTGTTTACGGTTATGCAATACTTAACCTTTGTTAACTTTACTGATGCCTACTTTGAATTTAGTATATATAAATTGTACTATACGCTCACACCCAACAATAAAAGTTGTTCGAATATAATAATGATATATGGACGTTCTTGCATTATTATATTTATATGGTCTAGAAACTTGCATTATTGGATCCATCTAACTTTCGAATTAATATTTTTGTTTTTGATAAACAGTAAGTATCATATTTCATATGTTCTTAAAAAGTCTCACTTAGACATTTTTCACACAACACAAAAAATAATTAAAATTTAATTATATTTGATGAATATACCATTTTAATCAATAATTTTTGAAATAACGAAATTTATTTATAAAATCAATGCATTTTATACTTTATATTTTTTAAAAAAAATATTCCTTCAGTTTCATATTAGTTGGTGTTAAAGTTTTTACACAATTATTAAAAATTTGTTAATTTTTATTTATTTTGCATTAACTAATTTAATAAATAAAAATATCATTAAATAAATACAGTTGGTAAAAACACCAAACAACATTAAATCTGAAAAGATTATTTAAATTGAAACAAAAAGAAGATCTTAAAACACTATTTAATTAAAATAGATAGAATACTAATTGCATTGAAATTCTAAAATGACAATTTTGTGTAACAAGAAAAAAAAATGTTACACTGACATTTTTAAGAAACATAGCAAGTATTAATAATGAAACTAATTACATAAATAAAATCTTAAATTTGCAACACTTTAACAGAAAAACAGAGCAGGAAAAAGTACGATAAATGCTTTAAAAACAACAAATGAAGTATACACACAATGACGTATCTAGAAGTCCGTTTTAGTGACGGATCTAGAAATCCATCTAAACGGGGGCACATAATTTAGTTTCATCATATTTAGTTGATTAGATGACGATTTTATGAATTAGTATGAGATTAAAGGAAATAAAGAGAGATGGGGGCATGTTCCCCCGTATGTCTTCACCTACGTCTGCCACTCATACATTCATTCAAATAATTGCAGCCAAATAAATAGACGAAGACCAAAGTGCTTCCTCCCCAAAATAATGCATGAAACATAGCATTTGGCGGCAAGAACGTTGGTCGTGTACATTGTTGACCTTTAGTCAACAAAAAATAACCAGTAAGCCGCTAGCTTCCGCATGATTGAGCTTCATAGACCGGAGCCATGAGAGTACTTCGAATTAATACTTGAAAATAGTTGTGGCTACCTGACCTGAAGTCATTTGATAGCTGATAAATATCTCGTAGCCAAATATGTCAATTGCATGGGTCACTAGTCGTACGTTCAAACAAATCAGTCATCCAGGTCATACATGTATTTGTAAGTTTGCCAACGGAACATTTAATATAAATGCAACACTCGCATTTTTCCAGTTTTAAACTTAATAAATAATAATTTTTGAAATCTTCAATTTATTATTTCGCGTAGTCAACTTAACACCATAAATCCATCAATAAAATAAAATTCGAAAAAATTTC
>CAJHQP010011593.1:0-14713 GCA_905132765.1 Moricandia arvensis
AGTCATTAGCCTTCTCTGGAGTCATGGTCCTTAAAGTTCTTCAAGACTTGTTGATCCATAATCATAATGATAAACTGCACATAATACACTGTAAGAAAGAATCAACAGTTGAAGAAACCTTCGATGAACCATGATGTGGAAGTCTTTATTGTCGTCCTAAAAATTGTTCGCAAGAGCTTTTGACCCTTCAATAGGACCGACTGAGAAGAAATGTCAAATTATAATCTAGCTTTTGGTATTTTTTCATCAAAAAATTAGATCAAAAAACGCAAGTCATGAACATATCCCAGATAGTGAGAGATCTGGTGGTAGAGTTTACAGCCAAACAAACTACAATTCTACAGAAGAGAGAGAATAACTTGAATAACATTGCAAAGGAAATAGTCATATAGTTCACTATCATACTCCATGAATGTAGACACAAATTCCTCTAGTGTTTCAAGTGCGAGCTCCATGGATGATTCATGGGGAAGGTATGAAGGGGTGCTTAGCAAGCACAATGAAGAAAATATGAAGGTCTTTCTGGCTTCGACCACCTGATTTCTCGAGGTTGAAATCGCAGAATGTTAAATAGACTTTGTGTAACATGAATCACTATGACTATAGATACGAAATGCTCAGGATTACAGCAGCATTGTGCATATTCTTGACATGCTGCAATTAACAGCAAGATGATTCAGGGTCATCATAGTACTCATTCCATCACATAGTGATAATGACAGCAACATCTTACTCATCGGTTAACTGTCGATCGAATGGTAGAGTAGAGTGTGATCGAATGTTCGTACGAAGAGTGGTAGTGAAGTCAAGACGGAATATAGATAGTATGTTGTCATCGAATAGCTAGACTATTTTCATTAAGGGCGGATGGATGGTTCAATAGCTGAATGGGTCTGAAGAAAAGATAGGTCTTATCTTGTTAGCTCTGGTATGCTTTGACAAAATTTAATCAAGAAGAAATATTTTATGTAAGTAATAAACATAAATAAACAATAGAACTAATAAAATCCAGCTCTCGGATGAAATTTATAATACAGATGCTTTAGTTTATAGTACAAGCTCTAGCATGCAAACAGGATAGAGCGTCGGTTGATCTGCGTTATCAGAAATTGAAATGATACTCATACAGATTAACACACATATACGATAACGTATAAACTATAAGCTAGACAAACTACTCGTCTAGCGTAGATTTATCAAGGGATGGTTACTGTTAATTATTGCACTCTCATAGCTTCTCAATTGTTCTATGATTCTAGAGTTCAAAGTAATCAAGATCAACTCTAGTGCTATTCTACTACTAAACTAGATCTAGATAATTAAGACAAGCCACCTGGTGTAGATAATCTATAGATAATGACCTAGCATCCTATGACTAAATAAGTTAAATTAAGAACATGAAATGTAAAAACCTAACAAAGATGATTATAGACGAATGGAAGCAATTAAACACAAATTATGTATGAATAATACTAGATTAGAAATAAATATAAAAACCAAGGAGTTACATCTTATGATAAGTAGTTATATGATTTCTCTATAACTTAGACAATGAATAAAATAAGCTTAGACGATCAACAATGGATAGAAAACTATATAAATTAAGGATCTAAATCGATACCAAAGGGTATTCTAAGACTGGTAATAATTAGTGAGAATAAGCTTTGAGCTATAGTCAAGTCATGAACAGTCGGAAACGCTGTATATTGGATACATATAGAATGAAACAAAAAAATTTTACTAAAAGAGCTATGTGCATCTGTGACAATCATATCATGATTCTCAGCGACAACTTCTCTCGCAAGAAAGACAGACAGACCTCTTCAGTAATGGGCTAAATATTGTGTAGAGATCTTGAATTGAACTACACGGTGGAATTGGAAAGAGATACTCAAAGTAATAGCTTTTTATCGAAATATGAGTTAAATATCAAATGGAAAAGGATTTCATCATAGTAAACATTGACAGTCTGTAGCGTTAACTACATTCAAAAGCTCGAACAGAAAATACACCAAAGTTTCACCAGAACTTATCTAAACCTGAAATACTCTTAACATAATCAAAATTATAATAGGACTACTAAATAAGATGATATATATGAGCACTAAAGTGGTAAATATAGACTATCACGTACGAACGACAACAGCAAGAGCCAAGAAGTAGCTCATCATGGTATTTTTTTAAACGATAATACATAAGACAAGGTTAATTAATAAAATATACTACTACATTGAATGTGCAAAGAATTGGAAGTAAATAAATTTAATTACGAGCTGAATGATGTAAAGAATCTAATATGTTATGAAAACACGTCGAGTTTATAACAAAGGCTTATAATATAAACAATAAGACAAACAATATGCTTAGCGAGGAAAATTTGAAAAACATTAGGCTTTTAACACAAAAAAAGATTATATTATGATAATTGATATAACATGTCAGGGGAGACTATATAGATGAAGATATATGGTCAAGGTGAGAGCTTTTAGATAAAGATTACTAGAAAGTACACGAAATGACTACGATACGAGACGAGGAGAACAGTGATAGAACAATTAAGTAAAGAGAATTAAAGGTATATATATGAGAAGTAAGTTATATAAAGGAGAGTAATTGAGAAGAGAAGCAACGATTAGGGAAAATAAAGAAAGAATTGGTTTATTTAATGAAGAAGTATGGAAGTTATCCATATAGGTAAGATCTTTTAGGATCTAGGTTTACCACCTTTAAGAATAAAGAGGAGTTTTGGCCTGCGTGGCGGTCAACACCAAAGAGGGATTTTTAGAAAGAGAGAGTTTTGTAACTACCGAATAAGGAGAAGCAAAGCAATTATTGGGTTTAGAGCCTTGAAGTGGTTCATAGACTAGTTTATACAATTTGTGAATGAGTGAGACTAATCAACAGTAAGGGTTTGTCTTAGAGGCTGATATGAAGAATTGCTATTTAGAACAACTATTTATATGATGGGCTTTTAAAATGATTATATAGTAAGTAAATTTCTTAAGGAAGTATTATACTTAAGTGTTATTTGTGTGATTATAGTTGTGTAGCTCAATATATCTTGCATTAAACAATTTGGAATATCAAAGCGATATTGTGTTGTATTGGTTTAAAACATGAATAAGATCATAAAGCAAGAGTAAAAAAAATGGAGAGCTATCATGATGGAATGTTAAACTCAAAAGTGGTATAGATATAGAAACTAATGAGGGAGTTCGCAGGGTCATATAGAAAGGCACAATCAAGGGGATATAAAGAATAAACACTGACGATGGAGATGTGGAATCTGGTATGGACATCACTAGGTTGCCAGGGGTGAAATGATATGGAGAAGATGTACCTAAGGGAGAAGAGATCTAGGACATGATGAGGAGAACAAAATGCAAGTTATAAATGCTAGATATACTTATTCATTCAAATAAATGAAGTGTTGGAGATAAACAATTTGAGTTGATATTAAGGGTGTGAACAGAAAAAGATGCATGGGATAATCTACATAGACAATTTGAAGAAATGGCGTTCAAAAGCTCTTAGGAGACTGACTTGAACAGAATTTGAAAGGAATTAAGATGGAGGAATGCATGAATGAATTGCTGACATTCAGCTCAAAGATTAATAGCTGTGGCATAAGAAGCAACTAAAATGCTAGGACAGTTAAGAAAGGAGAACAAAAAAACTGTAGAAAAAAAAAAAAAAGAATTCTAGAGAGTGCTTACTGTTTGAAGGGTACGTTTGGTGATAATCAAGTGAACAATATAGAGAAAAAGAGGGCAAGGAAGACAGTAATATATTTATATATCGGCGATGAAGAGATTAGAATAACGAAAGTACACAACGGCGGAAACGTACGGAATAGATAAACCTAGTTCTAAGGCCGAATGTGTATGTCTAAGTGTTAAACATTTTACTTCGTAATGCTCTCTTCTCTTTATATAGATTTGTTCAGGATGAGGACTGATATAAGACTAGACTCGTTCACTGAACAATTGGGTATTGTCGGATTTCGGGCACAGACGAGATGAATACTTATGTACACGAGATAGCGAGGCATTATTTTTCATAATGTTTCTCTGGATAAAAGTAGTTTGTAGGACGAGTCGCAAGAAGCCGAAATCACCGGATCTAGAGCTAGAATAGAATTTCTGAAATAAATATGGGTTTGGGCTTTAAATTGTTCGTGGGTATAATAGTGAGATGATGATATCTATCCCAACATTTAACGGACAAGTTCATAGCTTACAAAAGTAAGCAATGAGTGTGTCTTGAACTGATGAGATGACTATTGAATGAAGTAGTTTGGAGAAAATGTTTAGGTCATGAGATGGAAAGTGTCTGGTGGTAAAGAGTGAAAGGAGTTGGCAACTGGACATACAGTTAAGAAAGACGAGATAGAAAGATAATGATAGTGAGATCATGTTAAGTAGTAGATTCGACAGCCGCCACTAAGAAGGTAGAGCAAGGCAGAAGAAGAATTGTATCCGGGAGAAGACAGCTGAAAATCATAAAGAAATGCACAAGGAGAACTGATGTGAAGTAGTTACGAGGTGCAAGTGGATTAATGAGTATTTAGAATTGAAATGTCAACGTGAAGAGAAGAGAAAATATAAGTGTCATGGATGTTAAAGAGTTGGTCACAACATAGCTGAGTGTGAGAGCAGACGAAAGAAGAAGAAGAATCATGAACTTGGATCAATAGATGATCAGAAGATGAAGTGAGAAGATTGTATAATTTTGTGGAATTTTTTGGGAATAGAGAAACATATGAGTCAGGTTACGGAAAAGTGATGCTAAGAAATAAGAAGAGAAGCTGGATGAAAGAATAAAGGAGATTTCGTGAAACGTTGGTTGATCCGGATATAAGAGAATCTCTCACTGGCTAAAGAAAATGGGTGAATTAAAACTGAATGAGCACTAAATTGCGAGTAGAACTTCAGAGATAAGCTGGACTGGACTAAGGAGAGATGTTGGGGATTGATCAAGAAAAAAAACTGATCTTGCCAACAAGTTGAAGACTAACAGAGAGGAAGTTGTTGCGAGAAAAAGATAGCAGTAGAATCTAGAGATTGAACTAGATAAAAACAAGAAGATAAGAAGCTAAACACTGAAACAAAAAATAAAGAAAAAAATTCTAAAGTGTTGGTAGGACTGAAAATTCATACATGGGACTTGGCTACAACAGTGGGAGATTCATGGAGTTCGGGTTGCAAACTTTGTTCATGAGAGTTTTGCAGATATGCTGAGGAGTAGAATGCGGTACAAATTAAGGTCATACTACTTACTGAGGCGTTTTTCTGCTAGGAAGATTGTACATAATAAAAAGATTCTGTAATACAAGCATCAAAGGTTAAGACAAGTGTGGGAGACAGACACAATGTTTCTGGGATCGGGAAAATGAAGATGGAAATGAAAAAAGATAATTATATCCAAAGAGAGTCACGGGTGCAATGAAATGGATTGTACAGTGTAATGTGCTTTGGTCAAGGAAGAATAAATAATAAATCAGTGAACATAAAGGTATTTGAACAACGGGTGCTCTAGACTAAAGAAAAAAAATGAGGAAACGCTAAAGAGGTATCTTGAAATTTCAAAAGTGAAAGGAGAGAAATGTCAATTTGGAGATAGAGGGTCATAGATCCATTAAAAGGGGGAGGATAATGTATCCATACTTTAGTTAGTGATGTTATTAATAAAAAACAGAAGATCGATAAAAAAAAAAACAAAGAAAAAAAAATATAATAATTAAAAAAAAAAAAACATATATAAAATAAAAAAAAAAAAAAAAAAAAAATAAAAATAAAACACAAACCACCGCAACCCCCACCTCACCCATGTAGTTTCAATACTTCCTGAGCAAACACTCCTGCAATCTCTACCGCTGTATACGGATGCTTCAGTTTGATGAAGTGAGCATATTTAGAGAGTCGGTCAATGACTACCATGATCGAATTAAACCCATCAGAACGAGGTAAAACCCTCCCACAAAATCCATAGCAATATCCTCCCCATACCTTGTCTGGAACCGGAAGAGGTTGTAGAAGTCCACCCGGTGCCAGTGTGGAGTATTTGTGCCTTTGGCAGACAAGACAGGCAGCCACATGACGTCTGATATCTGTCATCATTTCCTTCCAATAAAAGACCTCACCAATCCGTTTCTGAGTCTCAATACGCCCCCATGTCCCCCTATCTTTCCACTGTGAAACTCCTTCATGATTACCTCTACCAGAGGAGAGTTACTTGGCAAACCAGCTTCCCTTGACGCAATAAACGACCTTGTACACTGTGTAATCCGAATGATCAGTGGATCCTGACTTTACAGCCTCACGCAGGTTACTGAGCTCGTGGTCTCGGTCTATCTCCCCTTCAATCTCCTGTATCTGAATGACATGAGGCACTGATAACGCCATTAATTCAGGTTCCCCTACTCTTCTGGATAATGCATCAGCAGCCTTATTCTCCAACCCTGGACGGTACTGGATCTCAAAATCGAAACCCAGAAGCTTAGTTAACCATCTTTTGATACTCTAGGTTCACTTCTCTCTGCTCCAACAAAAACTTAAGGCTCTTTTGATCTGTTCTCACCACAAACCTTCTTCCAACCAGATAGTGCTTCCACTTCTGTATAGCCAGCACCATCGCCATGAGCTCCCTCTCATAAACCGACTTAAGACGCTGGCGATCGGAAAGGGCCTGACTATAGTATGCCAACGGCTGTTTGATTCTGCCATTAATACTGCTCCCAGACCTATTCCTGATGCATCCGACTCCACAACGAAGGTAGCCTCAAAATCCGGTAAGGCTAGGACGGGAACCGTGGTCATTGCAGTTTTGAGTTTCTGAAAAGCCTCAATCTGCTTCCTTGCCTCCAGTTAAACTGGATCTTTCCTAAGTAAAGTCGTCAGAGGTCTGGCTATTAACCCATACTCTTTCACAAATTTCCCGGTAGTAACCCGTTAGACCGAGAAACCCTCGCAGCTCCTTATATTCTTAGGCGCAGGCCACTCAACCATGCCTGAATCTTTGCTCCATCCGCTGCTACCCCTTCCTCTGTAATAATATGTCCCAAGTATTCGATCCTAGCACTGCCAAACTGCACTTCTTCTGATTGGCGTGCAGTTGGTGCTTCTGTAATGACTTCAATCACTTCGCGTACATGGCCTTGATGTTCCTCCTTACTTCGGCTATACACCAGTATATCGTCGAAAAATACTAGCACAAACCTCCTTAGATAGGGCCGAAAGACTTCATTCATGAGAGCCTGAAATGTCGCCGGTGCGTTCTTGAGCCCAAAAGGCATAACGAGGAACTCATAATGCCCATCATATGTTCTGAACGCTGTCTTGGGCACATCCTCTCCTCGTACTACAATCTGATGATACCCAGCTCTGAGGTCCAGCTTAGAAAACACCTTTGCTCCCCTCAGCTCATCGAGCAATTGATCTATCATCGGAATGGGATATTTATCAGCAACAGTTACCTTGTTCAAAGCTCGGTAGTCCACGCAGAACCTCCAGCTTCCATCTTTCTTGCGGACTAAAAGCACCGGACTTGAAAAAGGACTGTTACTCTCTCGTATGATTCCCGCGGCTAGCATCGCAGCTATCTGTCTCTCTATCTCTGCCTTCTGCGCATGGGGGTACCGAAAAGGTCTCACGCTCACGGGACTTGCATTTGCCTCCAACACAATCGCATGTTCTCTACCTCTCGAAGGAGGCAACCCCTGAGGCTCATGAAATACCTGCCCAAACTCCTCTTTAACCCAATGATAGTCGGCTGAGAACTCCTTCTCGTTCGTGTCTATCGTCGCTTGTAACCCTCCATACTCTACCATCAACCCTTCTCCATCCTTCCCCATTGCTTTCCACAGCGCCTTTAATGATACCTGAGCCGAAAAAAGACTCGGGTCTCCTTGGATCGTGATTGTTTCCCCACCCAACTGGAATTTCATCCATTGGAGTTTCCAGTTGTTGCGTGTCTCCCCGAGAGTCTCTAGCCACTGGACTCCTAAAATTACGTCTGCAATTCCCAGTTCAAGCGGCAAGAATTGTGAAGTAACCACACACGTAGGAAGCTTCAACTGCACCTCTTCGCATATTCCCTTCCCTTTCACTGTCATTCCAGCCCCAACCATTACTCCATAACCTCGTGAAGCTCCCAGCTTTAGCGCCTAATCTCCTCACCAAACTTTCAGAGATAAAGTTATGGGTGGCGCCGCTGTCGATTAGAACCACCACTTCGATCCCATTAATACTTCCCCTGAGTTTAATCGTATGCGGAGAAGAAAGCCCTACCACGGAATTCACTGATAACTCGGCCACTTCCGTGATTTCCCCTTCGGTGTCCACTATTGCTCGGTTGGCTCATCACAAATTTCCGTCTCGGTTCCATTTTCGTGAACCAGCAGCACCATCAGCTCCTTTCGAGAACACACATGCGGGTAAGTGTACTTCTCGTCACACTTGAAACAGAGACCTTCCTTCTTCCAACGAGCATACTCCGCTGGTGTCAGACGACGAAATGGAGGCTTCAATCTTCCATGGTTGGCCGAGTTTTGATTCTGAGTAGGGGATCCCCGAATCGCCGTCGTGGAAGGTGGAGTCGATTGGGTTTGTACTCTGGGTCGGAAATTGTTGGGCTTTTGCGTCATACTCGGCCCACTTGTCCCTTTCTCCAAGCCCGGCCTTGAATAGCTGTTATTTTCTTCCGTCGTTCTTTTCTCCGACGCCGACTCCGATGCAGACCATTCTTCGACCGTTTTAGCAAGACTCATCATTTTCTTCAGAGACCTTGGCTCAAACATCTTTACTCCAGCCCTAATCTTAGGTTTTAGGCCGATCATAAAGGCCAACTCGAGTACCACTTCCGTTAACTCCGGCGCGTTCGTCGCTAGAGAAACAAAGTCTCGGATGTATTCTCTCACTGTTCCGACTTGCCTGAGAGTGAGTAACCGTTCACCGGCGGTGGTATCCTGAGTCTCTGAAAACTGCTCCAGAACCCTCTGTTTCATCTGATCCCAACTGACAAAAGGATTCCGTCCTCTTTCCCAACGATACCACATCAAAGCTTCTCCGTCAAAACACATTCGTACCGCCTTGAGTTTCTGTCCTCTGTAAACTCTCCTAACTCAAAATACTGTTCCACCCGCAAAACCCAGCTTTCCGCGTTTTCCCCATCAAACAACGGTACCCTCCATACGTCGTGTCATCGACTGGTTCAGCGTTGTTGGGTCTAGTTGACTCAGGTGACCCGAGTCGTATACGATCTGCTCGGATCCTTCCCTTCTCCTTGATCTTTGTACCTCTGGGTCTTTCACCATCGATGACGAGGCGAACCCCGTATTGCTTCGCTCCACTTCGCCAAACAACTCATCTCCCTCCTTACTTCGCTCCCGGGGACTCTGTTCCATCTGATGCATCTTTCCCTTGACCATCTCCATCAACCGTCGTTTCTCCTCTTCCCCCTCCATAAACTGCTGTCTCATCGGCTCAAGGAAAGCAAAGTCTGTCCAACGATTGTTTGGATCGCACCCACGGCCAGCTCCAGGGACTTCACTCTCTCCCCCTCCTGCCGTTGCTCCAACATCATTGTTGTCATCTTTGCTCATTTCTTGTTGCAGATGCTCCAACGCTGAATCAGTCTCAGATTTCTTCGGTGGCATGTTGGTTCCAGAAACGAACTGCTCTGATACCACTTTGATACAAGTTGTGTATCAATGGCCCAGAAAAGAACACAGAAACAACCTCGTTGTATTGATAAAAAAGAAAGTGTAATTACAAGATCCTCTCTCCTCTCCACTTTTCTACCCAAATCAGACATGATCCTCACCCCCTTATTCCCCTACTATTAATAGCAATGAAAAGGACATATACGTCACACACGACAAGCCATGTGAATTCCGTTACCCACACGTGTGAGTATTCTTCCTCCTCTCCACGCTTTATTCTTTCTTGTCTGCTTTCCTTCAACCAACTAAACCGAACCAACCGTCAAACCAAACCTTCCTCTGTCTTACTTCTTTTGGCTCTTCTCCGGTATTGATACAGAACTGGTGGATGAGTAGCAACGTAGGTATCATATGATCAAAGATGCAGAAGACAAAGGATTGATTACTCCAGGAAAGGTTTAATAGAAAAACACAACTTTAAAACCATAATCTCTCTAGTTCATAGATGTAACTGATTTGTTTTTTTGTTTTTGGTTAAAGAGTACATTGATTGAGCCAACGGCTGGTAACACTGGGATAGGACTAGCCTGCATAGGTGCTGCAAGAGGCTACAAAGTGATACTTTTGATTGCCCTCAACGATGAGCTTGGAGAGGAGAATCATTCTAAAAGCATTAGGTGCAGAGCTTCATCTCACAGATATGAAGATAGGCATTAAAGGAATGCTGGAGAAAACTGAAGAGATATTAAAGCAAAACTCCTGGTGGTTTTGTTCCACAACAGTTTGAAAATCCTGCAAACCCTGAGGTTTAGAAGCCAATTCTATCTTCTTGTAGTCTCTCTTTATCTCTCTCTCTCTCTAATGGTTTGTTTCTTGAAGATTCACTACCGAACCACGGGTCCGGAGATATGGAGAGACTCAGCAGGGAAAGTAGATATAGTGGTTGCTGGTGTTGGAACTGGTGGAACGGTTAGTGGAATAGGGAAGTTCCTTAAGGAGATGAATAAAGACATAAAGGTTCAAGAACTTCACTGATTCTTGAAAACCAACTCTAAGATATAACTATGTTACAATCTTGATCTACAGGTTTGTGTAGTTGAACCTGTAGAAAGTGCGGTACTAAGCGGAGGAGAACCAGGTGAGGCAATCAAGATAACTCTCTCATCCAAGTTCTTGATTATCTCTAAACATCATTATAAGGGCCGCTCCTAAGATTTTGAGGGCCTTAAAATAATTTAGTGAAGGCTTTAACAAATTGAGAGCTTATGTTCATATATATTAATTCGAAATAATTTGGAGATCTAAAGCCAATGTTTCATTTTGATGTGCCTAGAATAAGTTATAATCATAATATTTTTTTAGGTCCACATCTAATTCAAGGAATTGGCTCTGGTATCATCCCAACCAATTTGGAGTTAAGCATTGTTGATGAGATCATTCAAGTAAGAAACTGAGGTTTTATCTACTTCTTGAATCTTGAAACAATGTTCTGAGACCTGCATGCAATCTTTTTGGTTCAGGTGAAAGGTGAGGAAGCTATTGAAACAGCTAAGCTTCTTGCTCTCAAGGAAGGATTGTTGGTACAACCGGTTAACGTTTTAACTAGGTTTATAAACTATGAAACATAGGAGTCTGTGATCAGCTGTGATAATTTGACAGGTGGGAATATCCTCTGGAGCTGCTGCTGCGGCTGCGTTAAGGGTTGCAAAGCGACCAGAAAACGCAGGGAAACTCATTGTGGTAAAGTTTTTTGACCATAAGCATTTTGAGTTAACCCAGATTATTGAATATCCATTGGTTATTGTCTGGTTTGCAGGTGGTTTTTCCCAGTGGAGGAGAACGTTATCTATCGACTAAACTGTTTGATTCTGTTAGGTTTGAAGCAGAGAATCTGCCAATTGAATGAGTGGCGGTTTGGTCTTGACAAAAGAGATGTTTGTACCAATTGTTTCTGTCCATTGTAAATCTATAAAATGTTACATAATTTGATGATAATAAGGCATGAATTGGGGTTTGTATTATAAAAAAAGGAAAGACTATAATAAAGTGATCTTTTGTAACGTCTTCAACAAGGAACCTAGAGATGAGAACCTAAAGCAGATTACTATCATAGTATGAACCAAACTAATATACTCCCTCCGTTTAAAAATAGATGATGTTTAAGAGAGTTTTTAATGTTTCAAAATAGATGATATTTTTATATTTCAATGCAACTTTAACTTTATCAGAAACTGTATAATCAATAATATATTTGCAGTCTATTTTGTAATTGGTTAATAGTCTTTAATATATACTCCCTCCGTTTTTTAATAATTGACGTTTTGGGGGAAATTTTTTGTTCCAAATTATTTGACGTTTTCAATTTTCTATGCAAAATTTATTAGTAATTAATGTTAGATGACCAATGATATTATACCTTCTATTTTATTATTGGTTGAATTGTCGTTAGGTAAACAATTAATGATGTTTTTGTTTAGAAAATGATAAAAAATTTAAATATTTCTTAATCTATGTGCATAATCCTAGAACGTCAAATAAAAAAACCGGAGGGAGTACTTTAATTATATTTTTAGATTAAAAATCAAGTTTCTTAATAGTCGTGCATAGGCATGTGCATATTATCCATAATCCGGACCCGAACCCGAACCCGATCCGAAAAAACCCGTACCCGGTCGGTTATGGTTCCTTGAAAATACCCGATCGGATTTGATATGTCGATACTTTGGTTATTGGGTATGGTTCGGTTTAATCCAAAATCCGAAACGTACACTCGAAATAACCGAAATATATGTGTATGTTTATATACACAAGTTGTAACACGCGTTGTAATTCCCAAAAATCCTTTCCTCATAACCCGTGTCTCGAAAACTCTTTGACGGTGAGGCGATTCCTCTTCTTCCACATCTCGAAAACTCCAATAAATCGAAGGTGAGATATGAAAGAGTCTCTCATGTTTGAATCCCTAAACCTACAATTCTCTCTATCTCCTCCACCATCTGCGATTTCTAGAACTCGATCTCAGGTAATGATTTGATATCTTCTTTTAATTGTCTTCATCTCGATACTCTGTTAGGGTTTGTGTATATAAATGGATCTTTGAGCAGAAAGTTGATTCAGGTAGATTGACTAGGGGAAGCTTACCTTTAGATGTTACTACTAGGTGGAACTCCACGTATTTGATGTTGAATACAACGTTGAAGTTCAGAGTTGCGTTTGACAAAATGGAGGCAGAATAAACCTACAATGATCATTTTTTGGAGGTGGAGAAAGGAAAGAAGAGGGCAGGACCTCCACAGTATAGTGATTGGAAATCAATAGAAAGATTATGTAGGTTTCTAGTGATCTTCTACAACTCTACTTTAGTTGTGTCTGTGTCTACATCTGTCAACGCTTATAGGTGTTATGAAGAGATTGTAACCATAGCCACTAATCTGATGGCCTTGAGCCAAAGCACAGATCATGAACTGAAGGAAAAGGCAGTGGAGATGTTAAAGAAGTTTGACAAGTACTGGAATGGACTAAAAAATATCAACAAGATGTTAGTTGTGGCAACAATTTTTGATCCAACAAAGAAGTTGGTGCTTGCAAGCATGTGTTTTGAAGAGCTTTATGGGGAGGACAGTTTGGAAGGGAAAGAAATGTATGAGTCTGTGATGAGTGTGTTGCGTAGTTTGTTTAAGGAGTACAATGAAAGATATGAGAGAGCATCAGGTGGACAAGCCGATCAAGCTAAAACCAGTAACACTCAATCATCTGAGTGTTCTCGAGAACTGTCTATGATAACACCAAATTTAGTTGATGATGGCATAGGTTATAAGAGGATTGACCGAAGGTACAAGTCTATGCTAAAAGAGATTGAAGTGAAAGAGAAGCGGGATGAACTTGATGTATACTTAAAAGAAGGAGTTGAGAATCCAGATTTGATTGCTGGTACAGAGTATGATGTACTTTCATTCTGGAAGAGAAATGCTACCAAGTTCCCAATACTGTCACAAATTGCAAAGGATGTCCTTGCAATGCAGGTTTCTTCTGTTACATCCGAGAGTGCTTTCAGTACAGGTGGAAGGATCATAGACCCATTTAGAAGCTGCCTTACTCACTTCATGGTTGAGGTACTAATGTGTACTGAGCAATGGTTGAAGCAAGACATTCATTGTGAGTCAAGGGTACTTACAAATGAACAAATCCTTGAGGACATTGAAGAGCAAGAAAAAAACGAAAGAGGTATGTCCTCTTACTTGAAACATATTTACTTAAAATTTGGTTGTTTATTGATTTGCCTCTCTTTTTCTTTGGATTAGAAGAATTGATGGCTTCTCAAGAGTAAGTTGTTTCATAATATGACCACCTAATCCTTCCAAGTTCCTTCGCCATAAGATGGTTCCAGTTGAAGTATTTCAGTTTTTATGATGCTATTTTCTGTTTTGTTTTGTTTCTTTTAAACTTTGTGCTGCTATTATTGGTATTGGTGTGTTGTTGTAAACATTTCTACTAAGTTATGTTTACTATGTGTTGTTATTAGATATTGTCGATATTGGTATGTTGCACAACATTCAAAACTAAGTTTAAGTTTCATGGGTCTTTTGTTTCTATTGTTTTCTTTTGTATTTTACTTTAGTAAGTTCCGAACCCAAACGATATATGGTTACATAAGTATAACCCGAACCCGAACCGAAACCGATGTGTTATATCCGACCCCGATCCGTACTTAAGAATTATTAAAATGGAACCTAAGAGGTGTTACAAAATAGAACCGATATCCAAAAATCTGACCCGAACCCGAACGCCCAGGCCTAGTCGTGCACTATCCTAAAAATTCGAGTATTTAAAAACGGAAGAAGTTATAAAATTTGAAATAATCTCACAATATACGGAAGAAGTTATAAAATTTGAAATAATCTCACAATATACGGAAGAAGTTATAAAATTTAAAATAATCTCATAATATATATTATTTTTGGGTCAAAATCTCACAATATACTAAAACCACCGGATATAATGTAAATCAAAACAAACATGGAATACATGTGTTAGATTTCTATTGGCTAAATA
>CAJHQP010011594.1:0-14713 GCA_905132765.1 Moricandia arvensis
GCTGTGGAGCAAAAGATCATCTTACCTTGCTACACAAGAAGTGAAGACCAGCTAGCTGATATCTTCACAAAGGCTGCGAGTACTAAGGTCTGTGAGTTCATTCATCCAAAGCTTGGGCTCATAGACCTCACATGTCACTGATCTCTCCTCCATGAAGTGTTCTACTCTTTTTCCTTGGCTTGGTTTTTCTCCCATGTGGTTTTACCTAGCTGAGGTTTTAATGAGGGAATGCTTCATGGCTTCCAAGCTTGACTTGTTCCACATGGTCAAGCTTGACTTGTTCCACATGGTCAAGCTTGAGGGGGAGTGTTGACATGAAGAATAAAAGCATTGACAAGAGATAAGAAGAATAGATGTTCAGGACATTTGAAGATTAAACTGGTATGCACAGCCTTGGAACACAAGTCTGTCCGTACAGACTTGCCTCTCAAGTTATCAGAACTCAACCTAACTTACCTTGGAAGACAAGGCAAGTTTAAACTCGCCTCAGGCAACATCAGAAGGCAGAGAGAGCCGATGGAGGTCTGGAACAAGAAGAATGAATATAATAAGGCTGGTCACATGCTGCATCTGAAGAGAGAGAACAGTTGGTGAAGGGTCACTTTCACCCCTGTCCAGACCAGCATATTTTATACTTATTTCTCTTGTCAAGTAGCTAATTGTTTTCTTTATAAATATTGTATGTTGTCTTCAGAATTAATTAAGGAAATCATTTCTATCCTCCTCTCTCTTTGAATTTCGAAATCTCTCTCTCTCTCTCTCTCTTGTTCTTCATGTTCTTCATTATCCAGCAGTAAACTACTTCTAAATCTCTCATTCTAACATAAATCTCACATGGTATCAGAGCAGTATGTTCTTGAGACCTAATTCTTCTTATTCTCTTTTCTTTCTTCCGCTAAATCTCTGAGTTTTTTTTTATTTCTATTTTTGGCAAAGTTCATCCTGTTCTTCAGCTGTTCATCATTTCCAGCTCCAGAATTTGCCAAAAATGGAAAAGATGATTTCGACCAAGAAAATGAAGAAGGAGAATCTCATTCCAGTAACCCTAGAGGGTCCTAACTATCTCTTATGGTCAAGAGTGGCCAGAGTTACCTTGGGAATGTGAGATTTATGTTAGAATGAGAGATTTAGAAGTAGTTTACTGCTGGAGAATGAAGAACATGAAGAACAAGCGTGAGAGAGAGAGAGAGAGAGATTTCGAAATTCAAAGAGAGAGAAGGATAGAAATGATTTCCTTGCTTTGTTTGGTGATGTGATCATGGAAAGCACCAAGGAATGTAATGTGATCATGGACCAGCTCAGCAAGGAAGATGATGTATCCAGGAATGCACCCATGGACAAACCAGCTGAGGAAGATGCATTAGCCATTCCAGAAGGTCTCATGACTCGTTCTAGAACCAAGAAACTAAATGGAGCCATTGGAGAATTACTTAGACTCGTATGGAAACAAGAAGAAGGTCTAGGACAAAGCTTGATGATCCGAGATACCTTGATCACCTTTCAAGCTATCTCCTCCTCTAGCTGAATTAGTACTTAGGAAAAGTACTTGTGTGTGCTCTCTTCCTTGCTCTCGGTTTTGTCCCAAAGAGGTTTTACGGAGGAAGGTTTTTAACGAGGCCACAAGCTGCTTTAACACATCTCCTAGGTGCTAATATCGGTCCAAGCCTAAGAAGACTACTCTATCTATTTACCTTATGTTATGTTTAATCTATAGTTTTTATTTCATTAACTTTTCGAAACCTAAGGAGTGTGTTCCTTGGTTTCTATTTAAACCCATGCATCCCTCATTCTAAAATAAGCAGTCTTTTTTTTTATCGAAAACCCTTTTCTCTCTTCTCTCTTGTCTTTTGGACGAAATTGAAGGTTGCTGGTGTGTAATATCCGGCTTTGGTTCTCTGATTTAGTGTGTAATATCTGGATCAGAAAGCCTTGGAGTATCAAGAGTAGAGCCATCCCTCTTGTGTCCCGCAACAAACCACATGCCTTGGGAAACTTGAGTCTTTTTGATTCGTTTCTGCAAGGATTATCCCATCTGTTCCAGAGCATCATCCTAGGATCTTATTATGTGGTATCAGAGCAACTCTGGAAGGGAAGTAATCGATTTCTCACATATTTTCGTTTTTGTCTTTTCATATTCTGTTGTGTTCTGATCAGATTTGTGTTTCTGTTGTTGAAATCTATTAGCTTTAAGTATTCTGATCACGAATCTGATTGTTTTCTTTTCATTTTCACTTTGATTTCGTGTTGATCTGTGTTTTGTGTCGAAAATCTGATAGAAATAGGGTTCCTTGATCTTGTTTCTGATAAAACTTTTCAGATTCTTGTTGCAGAAGTTATCGATTGTTTGAACTGAAACCGTTTAGGGTTTGTAGAAATCGATCTGTTCCTGTATTGTTAAGTTGATCTATTCTGTTCTGATTAGTTCTGAATTGTTCTTGACATGTCTTGAGTTCGAAATTGATCAGAGAAGTTTGCGGTTTGAATTTATTTTGAATCTGCTCTGATTTATTGTCTACTTGTTTCTGCAAATCGAAATCATTCAAACTTTTCTCTGTTTTAGTTTTAAGTGTTCTGCTTCTATAGAACTTGTTACTGGTTGTGTGTTTTGTGTGTTTCAGGAACCATGGCAGGAGCAAAGACTGCTACTTTGCAGAAGATAATGAAATTCAGGTTGGAAGATCAGAGGCAGAGAAGAAAAGAAAGAGAATATTGTGGATCATCCAGAGATGAGTACAATCTAAAAGGGTATGATCAGCTGCAAAGAAACCAGAAGCATGGCGTTTTGAAACATAAAGCTCCTTCCTTCTATGGCACGGCTGATCCTGCAGCATATGTGGAGTGGGAAGAGAAGATTGAACTAGTTTTCAATTGTCAAAACTGTGCTGAAGTAAAGAAGGTTGAAATGGCTACTGCTAAGTTTTGTGGTGATGCTTTAAGCTGGTGGAATCAATTGGTAAAGTGCAGAAGACATGACAGAAAAGAACCAGTTGAAACATGGTTTAAGTTGAGAGCTTTGATGCGTAGAGAGTATGTTCCAAGACAGTACCACAAGGAAGTACTTCGAAAACAACCATCTGAGACAAAGCTCTACTCTTCAATCTCGGTTCAGAAACAGCCTGACAGCAAGAGATCACGTCCATCTAATACTTTTGGTTCATCTATCAAGAAACCAATCTGTTACAGCAAAGAGAAAACAGTCTCTAATCCATTTAGAGAAGATAAACAATTCTGTTTATTCAGTGAGAAGGATAAGGAAGCACTGTTAAAAGTAATGGTGGATGTGGATAAGCAATTCAAAAGGTCCAACACAACACGTCCAGCCATAGAAGCACAGAACCAAGAGTGTTTCACTTCTGTCCCAGAACTCAAAGTGGCAGAACCAGAACCAGAAACAGCTGCGCCTATCCAAGAAGATCAAGCCAAAGAATCATCATTTACCATTCAGAAAGAAGAGCAGCCAGTCCAGGACGTGATGGTATCAATCATTCAGGATGTGATAGAAGAGAATGCACCCAAGGAACCACAAGCAGATCTAGGAATAATGCAACTGATTGTCTTTGATCCATGTGATTTCCAAAAGACTTTCTTGGGTACCTTTCTGATCAGTACTTTTGTTTGTACCAATACCAGGGCAATGGAGCTTTCAAGACACGAATCGGGCATGAAGAATGATGTATTTGAGCCTGGAGGAGAGCTGTGGAATCTCAGGAACAAGATTGAGAAGGAATCAGCTGCAGTAACACCTGGTTTTGTTGATTTCACACCCTCTGAAGAACTAATGTTGCATGTCTCAGCTCAGCAAGAATTTCATTATGAAATCAATTGGAGAATGTCAACAGCTCTGTCATGGATCCAACGAGCCAGAAACCACAGCAAATGGCCACATGATCATCAAGATATTGCTAATTTTGCAAAACTTGTCGGTTTGGATCATTCCCAAGAGAAATAAGCATTGGAACGCTCATCAACCAGTATCCCCCGCTGGTTTGAGTCCAAGACAATATCACCTACTGTTTAGACTCTTAGATATCGCTGCATAGAAGATGGGCTCTTGAAGGTTTAGTGATTCCCGGTACTTATAAAGTTCTTCTGATGATACCATATTTTTCAAGTCTGGAGAAGTAACAGACAGAGTTATTTACCAATTAAAGAAAAAAAGAAGTAGAGAGGAGACTAGAGGAAGACGAAGAAAGGAGATTGAACTTTTTAAAAGATTGGTTTTTATAAACGTCCTTTAACAATTTATAAAAACAATACGATACAGTTTGTAAAAAGGAAATAAATACAGTTAAAGATAATGGAATATCTTTTTTTCTTTTGTCAACAAAAAGGAAGATATCCCAATTTTATATATAAAGATACCTATGTTTTAATTCATTTACTTTATTTCTGATAAATACACGTTGATGAGATTAGGAATGGGAATGGAATATTCTCCCTCTATATATATAAATATTTTATAGCCGAGATTGGTAGAGACATAAAAAAAATACTAAATTTTATAGATAGTTTCATACTTGATAAGCAACCCTAAGAGAAAAAGTGATCGACAACAACCACAACCATGAATGATGGAGAAGAGCCACCGGTCAATAATTTGCTGATGTTATCTGATGATTTGGTATTAAACTGCTTAGCCCACGTCTCAAGATTATACTATCCAACTATGTCTTTAGTTTGTAAACGATTTCGGTCTCTCCTTGCTTCATTGGACCTTTTCCAAATCCGAACCCTCTTAGGCCTAACAGAGAATTTTATCTATGTCTGCTTACGGCTCCATACCGATTCTAACCACCTACGTTGGTTCATTCTCTGCCAGAGACCAAATAGCTCCAGAAAAGTTTTTGTCCCGATATCTATTCCCAGTTCTACATGTGCATCTTTGTCCGGTGTTGCAGTGATTGGTCCGAATATATACGTCATTGGCGGTGGATCAAAGAATAATGCTTGGTCCAGTGTTATGGTCATGGACAGTCGTTTTCACACATGGCTTGAGGCTCCAAACATGCGTGTAGCCCGTGTGTTCCCATCTGCTTGCGTCGTTGATGAGAAAATATACGTAGCAGGAGATGGGAACACACGGGCTACACGCATGTTTGGAGCCTCAAGCCATGTGTGAAAACGACTGTCCATGACCATAACACTGGACCAAGCATTATTCTTTGATCCACCGCCAATGACGTATATATTCGGACCAATCACTGCAACACCGGACAAAGATGCACATGTAGAACTGGGAATAGATATCGGGACAAAAACTTTTCTGGAGCTATTTGGTCTCTGGCAGAGAATGAACCAACGTAGGTGGTTAGAATCGGTATGGAGCCGTAAGCAGACATAGATAAAATTCTCTGTTAGGCCTAAGAGGGTTCGGATTTGGAAAAGGTCCAATGAAGCAAGGAGAGACCGAAATCGTTTACAAACTAAAGACATAGTTGGATAGTATAATCTCGAGACGTGGGCTAAGCAGTTTAATACCAAATCATCAGATAACATCAGCAAATTATTGACCGGTGGCTCTTCTCCATCATTCATGGTTGTGGTTGTTGTCGATCACTTTTTCTCTTAGGGTTGCTTATCAAGTATGAAACTATCTATAAAATTTAGTATTTTTTTTATGTCTCTACCAATCTCGGCTATAAAATATTTATATATATAGAGGGAGAATATTCCATTCCCATTCCTAATCTCATCAACGTGTATTTATCAGAAATAAAGTAAATGAATTAAAACATAGGTATCTTTATATATAAAATTGGGATATCTTCCTTTTTGTTGACAAAAGAAAAAAAGATATTCCATTATCTTTAACTGTATTTATTTCCTTTTTACAAACTGTATCGTATTGTTTTTATAAATTGTTAAAGGACGTTTATAAAAACCAATCTTTTAAAAAGTTCAATCTCCTTTCTTCGTCTTCCTCTAGTCTCCTCTCTACTTCTTTTTTTCTTTAATTGGTAAATAACTCTGTCTGTTACTTCTCCAGACTTGAAAAATATGGTATCATCAGAAGAACTTTATAAGTACCGGGAATCACTAAACCTTCAAGAGCCCATCTTCTATGCAGCGATATCTAAGAGTCTAAACAGTAGGTGATATTGTCTTGGACTCAAACCAGCGGGGGATACTGGTTGATGAGCGTTCCAATGCTTATTTCTCATTTCCCATCGTCATCTAACTCTGTTATTAAGAATATGGTGAAGAACACTCAAGAACAGCAAGAACAAGAGAGAGAATGGAGAAAATCCGTGAGAGAAGAGAGAGAGAGTAAACAAGTAAAGAGGAGGTTTATTTCTCCTTAATTGATTCAGAATCAATTTTACAACACATATAGAGCTTATTTTCGACCAAGAAGGTCCAGCAGACAAGGAGACAAGGGGACAAGGTAAATAAGTGAAAGAAACAGTATTTGCTTTGGTTTGAATTTGAATTTGAATCTGGCAAGAGTTCCCCAACGTCCCTATACTGTATTCATACGGTTTCCATGTATTCATACAGTATAACACGTGGGGATACCTTGCTCCTCACTCCTGGTTCCTTCCTAGACCTTAATTTGCCTTGTACTTCACTTCAGAGTGACTTGTGTGTCAAGTCATTCCGTACATATGTACGGACTGCCTTCTCTCCCAAGTAAGCTCATCCTCTTCATTTCTTTGTCTTCTTTATTCATTAAGGTCAATACTCCCCCTCAAGCTTGATCCAATGCAATGATCAAGCTTGGAAAACCATGAAGACTTCCCTCATTAAAACCTTAATATGCAAAACCCTGTTTTTGGGACAAAAACATACTAAGGAAAGAGTAGAAGCTCCATGGCTAAGAGGATTATGCCTTGGTAATGTCAGTGAGTCCAAGTTTAGGATAAATGGACTCACACACCTTGGTACTTGCGGCTTTAGTGAAAATGTCGGCCAACTGATCTTCACTCCTTGTGTAGCATGGCAATATGACTTCTTCGATCACCATTTGCCTCACCTTATGGCAGTCCACCTCAATGTGTTTCGTCCTCTCATGAAACACTGAGTTTGAGGCTATGTGAATGGCTGCTTGGTTGTCACAATGCATTGTGATTGGAGAAGTGATCTCGACTCCCAAATCTTTGAGTAATCCTTTGATCCACACCAACTCGTTTGTCAGCTTCCTCATGGCTCTATACTCTGCTTCAGCACTTGAACATGAAACCACCTTTTGTTTCTTGCTTTTCCATGTGACCAGATTGCCTCCTATGAAGGTGCAATAGCCTGTGGTTGACTTCCTATCATTCCTATCTCCTGCCCAATCAGCATCACAATAGCCAACCACTTCTGTGTTGCCATTACAGCCCATCCATACTCCTTGTCCAGGAGCTCCACTAAGGTATCTGAGTATCCTTTCCACCATTTTCCAGTGATGAACCTTTGGCACTTGCATATGCTGGCTCACCTGGTTCACAGCAAAGCAAATATCAGGTCTAGTAATTGTTAAATAGATTAGCTTACCCACTAGTCTTCTGTATTGCTTTGGATCATCAAATGGTGTGTCTTCATACTCCCCCTCACGTAAAATCTTGTAGCCATCTTCTAGAGGAGTCTTAGCTGGTTTCTCTCCAAGCATACCTGCTCCATTCAAAAGGTCAAGTGTGTACTTCCTTTGGGACAAGAAGAGCCCCTCATTAGAGCGGCATACTTCAATTCCAAGGAAGTACTTTAGCTCACCTAAATCCTTTATCTCAAATACAGATTTTAAGTAAGCTTTTGTGGTTTGTATACCTTCTTTGTCACTCCCTGTGATGATGATATCATCAACATACACAAGGATGACTACTATACCTTGTTGGCTGGTGAGAGTGAATAGAGTATGATCTGCCTCTGATCGTCTAAACCCTTTTCCATTAAGGGTGGTACTGAGTTTATGATACCAGGCTCTTGGTGATTGCTTTAACCCATAGATAGCCTTCTTGAGCCTCAAAACATTGCCTGGTTTGACTAGGTATTCCAGACCAGGAGGGGGTCTCATGTAGACTTCATCTTCTAGTTCCCCTTGAAGAAAGGCATTCTTCACATCCATTTGCCATAAGTCCCACTTCAAGTTGGTAGCAAGAGAAAGGATGATTCTGATGGTGTGAAGTTTTGCTACTGGTGCAAAGGTATCAAGGTAATCTTCTCCATAAGTTTGAGTGAATCCCCTTGCAACCAGCCTTGTCTTCTTCCTTTCTGGTTTACCATTGGCTAGGTACTTGATGGTGAAGATCCATCTACTTGTTACTGCCTTTTTCCCTTTTGGAAGTTCAGCCTCATACCAAGTATCATTGTCTATCATGGCCTGAGTTTCATGACCCACTGATTCCTTCCATTCCTTATCCTCCATTGCTTCTTCATAAGATCTTGGTATGTATTCTTGATCCAAGTTGCTCATGAGGGCTTGATGCTCTTCTGGATATTGATGAAGAGAGCATGTGGCTTGTATGGGATGAGCTACTGCATTTGCATTGTAGTACACCCTTGTGTTCGTCCAGTTAGATGGGGGTTGCCTGATTCTTGTGCTTCTCCTTAATGGCTGGACCTGATCTTCTTCAGCTTCTTCATCCTCATGGGTTTGTGGTTGAGGCTGCTCCTGGGTTTCTTCTGAACCATGTTGATCATGAGTTTCAGAACCTTCATGATGTATTGTCTCCTCTGGTTCTGGTTGGTTTCCCCCCTCAGGATCAAGATGGGTCTCATTTTCAACCGTTCCAGCAGTTTGAGCAGGTCCTTCTCTTGTTTCCTCCCTGGCCTGAGGCTGACTAATACCAAGACTTTCTAGGATGATCCTCAGGTTGTTTGCTCTGTCTGAAGGCGCATGTGAGAGATCCTTCAAGTTATCCCAGCTCTTCTCATCATAGTACCCTCTAGACTCCACAAATTTCACATCCCTTGAGACCATAACTCTCCTAGTCTCTGGTACATAGCACTTGTATCCTTTCTGGTTGGCTGAATAACCAATAAACATTGCTTTGACACTCTTTGCTTCAAGTTTGTTTCTCTGTTCTCCTGGAATCAATACAAAGCACATACACCCAAACACACGCAAGTGATCAATGGATGGTTTAGTTTTGTTCAATACCTCATAAGGAGAGACATCATGGAGAACTCTTGTGGGTGTTCTGTTGATCAGATAGCATGCTGACACCACAGCATCCCCCCAAAACCTCTTTGGAACGTTTGTGTGGAACATCATGCTTCTGGCAACTTCCATAAGATGTCGATTCTTCCTCTCAGCCACTCCATTTTGTTGTGGTGTGTATGGGCAGCTTGTCTGATGAATGATCCCATGTTTGACTAGGTTGTTTTTGAATGCATGGCTTGTGTACTCCCCACCATTGTCTGACCTAAAAATTTTAATCTTGGCATTGAAGTGATTAGTTATATAGCTTTGAAAGTTCATAAAAGCTTCTAACACCCTATCTTTTGATTGAATTAAGGTCAGCCAAGTGTATTTCGATTTTTCATCTATAAAAGTGACGAAATACTTGTGGTTTTCCCTAGAGACACAAGGAGCTGTCCACACATCAGAATGAACTAAATCAAAACAGTGATCATAGATAGTGGTTGATTTAGTAAAAACAGACTTGCAATGTTTGCCAAGGATACAAGCTTCACAGCTATCAGTTTTAAAAACAAGATTAGGCAACATTAAGCTTAAAGCACGAGAATGAGGATGGCCTAATCTAGCATGCCATAATACATTAGAAGCTAAGACAGGAATGGAACTGAAAGCACAAGAAAAATCAGAACTAAGTTTGGTGTTTTCAAGCAAGTACAACCCTTTCTTGCTCACACCTTTCCCAAGCATCTTACTTGTTTCAATATCCTGAAAAAGAACATCATTAGGACTGAAAACAATTTTGCAATTAAGATCAGTAGTAGCCTTTTTAACTGAAAGCAAGTTAGAGGCAAATGTAGGCATATAAAATGCCTTAGATTCCTTATCAAATAATTTTAAGTTCCCTATGCCTTTAATGGGTACTCTATCACCATTAGCAATCACTACACTTCCTAGGGCAGGTTCAATGTTGCTAATAAGACTAGAGTCCCTAATCATATGGTGAGATGCTCCTGAATCAATAATCAGTGGTTTATCACTCAATGAATTATTTAAGACATTACTACTGATGTTACCAGAGTTTGCATTGAGTGCCTTGATAAGGGCCTCAATGTCTGACTTGCGGATGAAGGCATCATCAGAAGGAGGTTGAGATGTAGCTCCAACTGCATAGGTGGTAGAGACCAGAGCTCTTCCTTCACCATTTGGGCGCATAGGCTGAGAAGTTTGCTGAACAGCTTCATTGGCCCTTGTTTGGTTAAATCTTGATGGTGGCCTGAGATGTGGGTGTAGAATCCAGCACTGGTTCTTCATGTGACCACTCTTCTTGCAATGCTCACAAGTGACTCGCCGGTTCTCTGGTTTGAAGAAGGTTTTGTTAGCTGAGGCTTCAGCCTTGTGAGCCATGTTCAAGTCACCTTTCCCACCAAATAGACCCACTGAGCCTTGTTCCTTCTGGATTTGGGCACATACCTCCTCAAGAGTAGGTAGCTTGTCTGCCCTCAGCAAGTGTTTGATGAGATCATTGTAGCCTGGATTAAGAGTGAGGAGCAGACCAAACACTTTGTCTTGCTCACGCCTCTCATTCAAAATGGTAGGGTCAGTGGTATTTGGCCTCAACATCTCCAGCTCTGCCCAGAGAGCTCTGAACTTACCAAAATGTTGGTTAAAGTCCATGTCTTCCTGGTTCAAGCAGTTGATAGCTTTCTTCACTTCAAACACCCTACTGAGATTGGATATGTTTCCATAGACCTTCTGAAGGGTATCCCACAACTCCTTTGCGGTTTCACAGTAAGAGTAGGCCTCCATTATGGGACCATCAAGTGAGCACTGGATGATAGACAGCACCATAAAGTCCTCCTGACTCCATTTGTTTTCATCTACCACCACAATCTCCTTGCCATCTTCTCCTTGGATGGTTTGTTTTGGCGCCTTATCTGAAGTGATATGGGACCATAAACCTCTTCCACCAAGGGCATTCTTGATCAATCTTGACCAGAGAAGGTAGTTCACCCCTTTTAGAGTGACTGGAATCACCACTGCCTTGTTTTGCTCCATTTCAAACAATTATGGACCAGTGGTTAATAGGATGTATCCAAGAGATTTTGAAAAAATAAACCGATAGAATGAAAGAGAATGAGAAGTAGAGTAGATTTGCGGAAGAAAAAATAGGTTTAGGAGCTTAGAAGCTCTGATACCATGAAAGTTTATTAAGAATATGGTGAAGAACACTCAAGAACAGCAAGAACAAGAGAGAGAATGGAGAAAATCCGTGAGAGAAGAGAGAGAGAGTAAACAAGTAAAGAGGAGGTTTATTTCTCCTTAATTGATTCAGAATCAATTTTACAACACATATAGAGCTTATTTTCGACCAAGAAGGTCCAGCAGACAAGGAGACAAGGGGACAAGGTAAATAAGTGAAAGAAACAGTATTTGCTTTGGTTTGAATTTGAATTTGAATCTGGCAAGAGTTCCCCAACGTCCCTATACTGTATTCATACGGTTTCCATGTATTCATACAGTATAACACGTGGGGATACCTTGCTCCTCACTCCTGGTTCCTTCCTAGACCTTAATTTGCCTTGTACTTCACTTCAGAGTGACTTGTGTGTCAAGTCATTCCGTACATATGTACGGACTGCCTTCTCTCCCAAGTAAGCTCATCCTCTTCATTTCTTTGTCTTCTTTATTCATTAAGGTCAATAGGTAATGGGCAATATCTCCATGGTCAGGAATGTACTTCTGTAGGCTCTGAACACATGGGCAACTTGCTCTTTATTGAAGGAGGCACAGCTTTTCAAGAACCTGAGCTGGTTTCTTGAACCTCCAGCCCATGGGGGCTTAGTGAAACTGAAGTGGTTTGAGGTGTGGATTGAATATCAAAGACCTCTTCTTGATGATTCTCTCCTTCTGGTCAAGGAGATACTTCAAACCCCTCCTGTCTTCTTGCTGGTCGTGGGTCTTGGGGATCAGAGAGTGAGCTTCAACTTTGTTGGCTAGAGAATAGTTTGAACAGCCAGCTTTTTCAGTGACCTTGCTCCAAGAATGGTTTTCCCCATGGATTTTCTTCAGCATTTTTGACCAGAGGAGGTGGTTTTGTTTCTTCTTTGGACCCCTTGAAGACTCTGGAGTCGCCATTTCAATTAATCTCTCCATCTTGGAAGGTTTGGACCAGTGGACAAGAGAATGTACCCACTGGTTTTGCAAAGATAGAACTGGAAACTGAAACTTTGATGAAGCTTGTTGAACTGAGATGAGGCTTCCTTAAGTTTCAAATACTGGTATACTCTCCTATCTTGAGTTCTGGTGATTTTGTTCCCTCCTGGAAGACCTCTGGACCAGTGGATAAAGAGATGTATCCAAGAAGATTTTGTAGACAGATTTTCACAGAGATTTTGCGGAAGTATGAATAGGTTTTCAGGAGCTTTGAGGCTCTGATACCATGTTGGAATTCATGAGTGTTTGTCTCATGTCAAGAGAGTATTCAGTTAACTTGTTACTTAATCCCCTTCAACCATACAACAGGAACTCACCATTCAAGATCAGAGACAACCAACTTGTGGTCGAATCCTCATACACAGCTTACTATATAACCAAGAATCCTAGAGAGTAAACTGGTTATATGAAGCAGAAACTCTCTAGTATGAATCTATTCTTCTGAAGTAACACAACACTTTGAGTTTGTGTACCTAAGATGAAGAGGATTTAGAATCAGTAATCTAGAGTTTAAGAGGAGATAAAGAAGAGTTTAGAGTGAGTTTTACAAGTATTAGGCTGTCTTAAGAGAGATAGAGTTAAGGCAGCCTCTAAACCATAATGCTTAACTCCTTACATTGTGAATATTGTTTAGACACAAGAAAGAGAGAGAGACACACGAATTTAGAGAGAGAAAATTGTATTGATTCTGGTTGAATGTTACAAGTTATGGAGAAGCCTTTAAATAGGCAATACACATGGTTAAACAATTACTAAAAATGAAAACATAAACAAATAATTCTTTAGAGACTGAGAAGAGGCCAAAGAGGATACAGCCAAGGTCTGGCTCGTCCAGGAAGAGAAGAAAGGGACAGGAGGTAGGGTGTGGTCTCCATGGCAAAAGAGTGCAACCACCCTCAGCTTAGGGATTGGCCAGTAGGTTTATTAGTCTTATGATCAAGTTTAGGGACTCATAAACCCTGGATCATGGCCTCACTTCAATGGCAAGCAGGCACCCATGCCTTCCTTGCTTCACACTCAAAACAGCTTGGAACTCTCCATGTGGCTGGTGCTTTGTCTCCCCCTTTCTTCTGACATCCTGCCATCATCAAAGGGTTTGATCCACGACCAGACTCTTCTCATGAGCTCCAAGTACCTTGCATAAGAAGATGGACACTGGCTTCTCATATTAACACCCCTCCTCAAGCTTGACCTGATAATGAGAGTATGTGGTCAAGCTTGGAAGATGAGAGCCAGTGATGATCACCAATGCCTTGAGACCACAGCCCTCTTGGCTTGAATTGTGGCCTTTTCTCTTGAGTTTACTTCCTGTCCACCCTCTTGGAATCAGGTAAGTAACTTCTGAGCAATCTCTCCACTGCTCCATTCATCCTCTCAACCATTTTGGGAGTTAATGGAAACAATCAGTATCCAAAGTGTTGATGGGCAGTGGGCATCTCCATGGTCAGTAATATACATCATGTGTAGGCTCTGATCAACATGGGCAGCCTGTCAACAAACACTAAGACAAGCATCAGTAGACAACAAGAGACCAGAACATTGGTTTTCACCAAGTCTGATCTTTAAAACACAATTTAAGCAAGCACAGCAGCAATGGACAAATATCTTTTAGATTCTATCCTAGATACATTCTCTGAATACTAATCAACAAGACTAAGAATTCAGGCAATAACACCATCAATTTTCCTAAGGGCAGAAGAAAAACAATTCTTTCAAGACAGTTTAACAACCTTAGGCAGATTCGAAACAAGAGATTGTGAGATAGAGAATTAAGTAACCAGAGTAAAAGTAACCAGAGAATAAGTAGAAAATAGAGAATGGTGTAACCAGAGTATTAGTAGCCAGAGAATTGGAGAATTATGGAGAATAAGTAACCTTGGAATCAGAGAAAAGAGAATAGAGAATATAGAATAGAGAATTGCTCAAGAGTTCTAATGGACAGAGTTTTCCTCTGTTTTCTTGAGTTTTGCGGAAGCATAAACAGCCAGAGCATCCAATACTAACCAAGAGTTGGTGCTTTATTAGCTGAAACACAATGGACCATTGAACAATTAATTTGCTCACTGATCTTAGACATGTGCCACTGGAATAACTCATGAATTGATGTTTTCCAGGGCTTGCAACAAAAGAACCAACAGAATAACACATGAACAAGTGTTTTCTGTGGCGTAGACAACAATGAATCCAATGGATCAAAACAGTTTGTCCACTGGTCAAAGAGATGCTCCATTAAGATAAAGCTATTACCCAATGGATAAAGCACAATGGTGAAGCATTTTTGAAATATTTCTCTTCCTCAAGCTTTATTCAAGATACTAAAAAGTAATGACCAAGCTAACACAATATCAGAGTGGGAGAGAAAAGATTTATTTAAACAAAACCGAGATGAAAGAGGTGAGTTTAATCCCAAAGAAGAGCAACAAAGATCTGATACCATGT
>CAJHQP010011595.1:0-14709 GCA_905132765.1 Moricandia arvensis
TTTATTCCAGCTGAGATGCATTCACACCGTATCAAAATTTTCTCTCCCTTTTTATAATAGTTAATATATAATATATATATGAGGTTGAGTGTTCTCATGTTGGTTTTTCTCTAAACCATAGATTCAATTGCTCTAGGATCTTAGGATCGTAGAAGACACTCCATAGCCATCTATGCTCTCTACCTTTATTGACTGAAATCAATTGACATAGGTATTACGAGTTTAGTGAATCATCTTCAACCATTCTGACTTATCTCAATCCACACATGGTCACAGTGAGACACAGACTGTGGTAATAGCCATTCCGATGTGATTGTGTATCTTTTGAGGCTGATATAACTAACTTAATGCCCTCGTAGTAGGTTGACGTTTTCCACAATGTGAGATATATCATTATTATGTACTGTGGGATTTCCTATTGGTCTGGAGGTAATTATCCAACATTCTACCTATCATTGTTCCCACATTCTCAATGCTTTTCACAAATACAAAATCTATTGAGATTTAGGGGTTTGGTAAATATGTCTGGTAGTTGTTTTACAGGTTTTACAAGTATAAGGATAGTTGGAACAATATAAAATGAAGGGAAAATCTTTTTAAATAGACTTTTTTAACGGTTTTGTCACAAAAATAGATTTTTAAAAAATGACCAAAATAGACATTTTTATTTTGAAAATTTAAAATTTTTTAAATTATTTTTTAATTTTAAGTCCACCTCTAAAACCTCATCCCATAACTCAAAAACTCTAACTCTATATTAGTTAACCCACGAAATATAAATATATATTTATACATTTTAATAAATTTATTTCGTTATTTTTCTCTTTTAATGTCTATTTTAGGAATAAATTTTTTATGTCTATATTATAGTATTTCTCTAAAATGAATTGAAGTGAATTGGAGCAAATTCCTTGCCTTAAGATCTTTTCTGTCCACCAACGACATCTTTCATCTCACTAGCCCACCTCACATACCTGAATTTAAAAGTGTCCAGAAAAATATAAAAACATAGACACATTGTTGAAACAGATTATCTCTCCCGTAACTGTCTTTTTTAATCAACAGAATGTCACTCTAGTTCTTTCGCTTCAAAATCCTTATCAAAATTTGTTCAAGAAACAGCCTCATTACAACAAATAAGAACCTTGAGCTGCATCGTTTCCCCTGGCTCAGGTCTTATGATTCATGTATTTATTTGGAAAATAAAAAATATTACACTGATGGGAACATAAATTGTCACTCTTTTCTACATCAGTATCTCCATTTCTGTTTATTACGTGAATTAATCTAGTTTCATAAACTTAAGCTTATTAAAAACTTCCAACTGAATTCCAATCCCATAAAGTAGACACCATTACTAATTTTCCATGGCATCTTGAATCATCTCAACAGTTTTTTGTTTTAATAGTATTAAAGATTTTTACGATATGGTCATTTATATAGTTTAGGTATCGCTTGCGAAAGCATTATTATTCATGTACTTATTTGCAAAATTAAAAATACCACAGATACTCTTCTTCCTCCTCCCCTCAAAACCCCTAAATCCCAATAACATCTCGGTCCTCGACCACGCCGGAAGGAAATGCTTGCGAAAGCAGCAAGAGAGCTTTCCTCATCAAAGCTTAAACCTTTATTCGCGCTTCTCTCTCCTCCTTCAAATCTTCCATAAGGACCGAAACAAACACATCCAATAGATTTCTCACTAGATCGAATCACCATTTCTCCTTCTCCCTTCTCGTTACTCTTCTACTAATGTTCCTCCGCTTACCCGAGATGGGAACTACAACGACGCCACTTCCGCCACCGTCTCCGTCTGCCCTGGCTGCGGAGTTCATATGCAGAACTCGAATCAGAAACATCCAGGTTTCTTCATCCGACCATCGATCGAGAAACAGAACAACGGTTCGGTTCTTCGTAACCCTCGTACCGATCTCACAGGAACCAGAGTTCATCAATTCAATCAAACAAGGGCTTATCGTTGAACCTAACCAGCTCCGACATAAACCCTATAGATGATCAAACAGATCAGAAAGGTTCCGACATAAACACTAAAGATGATGAAACAGGAAGACCTTTGGTCTGCGCGAGGTGTCATTCACTCAGGCATTACGGTAGAGTTAAAGATCCAACGGTGGAGAATCTACTTCCGGATTTCGATTTCGATCATACAGTGGGAAGACGATTGGGTTCAGTTTCCGGTGCTCGAACCGTCGTTCTGATGGTCGTCGGACGCTTCGGATTTCGACGGGTCCTTTCCCAAAGAGAGTGGCGAAGCTCGTGTCGAGAACCATCGACGAGAACAACACAGCGTGGAAAGAAGGGAGATCAGGTAACGTCCCTAGAGTCGTCGTCGTTGTGACTAAGATCGATTTATTACCGAGCTCGTTGTCTCCGACGAGGTTTGAGCAATGGGTGAGGCAAAGAGCTCGTGAAGGAGGTTTAAGTAAGATCACGAAGCTGCATTTCGTTAGCCCTGTGAAGAACTGGGGATCAAGGATATGGTGGAAGACGTGGCGGCTATGGCTGGGAAGAGAGGACAGGTTTGGGCTGTTGGGTCGCAGAACGCTGGCAAAAGCACTCTCATCAACGCCGTTGGGGAAGGTGTTTGGCGGGAAAGTTTGGCACTTGGACCGAGGCTCCGGTGCTGGGAACGACGTTGGGGATCATCAGGGTTGAAGGTGTTTTGCCTTTTGAGGCGAAAGCTGTTTGATACTCCAGGGTTGTTGAATCACGCATCAGATCACGACTAGACTCACTAGAGAGGAGCAGAAACTTGTTCAAATCAGCAAGGAGCTTAAGCCTAGGACTTACAGGGATCAAGGTTTGGTTCAATAACATTCTCCTCTGAACCATAGTTCGTTGTTTATTGAGTGATTGTTGATTTGCCAGGAAGGGTATACGGTTCATATCGGTGGCTAATGAGACTTGACATTGATGAATCATCTGTAGATTCTATGTATGTAACAGTATGGGCGTCTTCTTCTCCTTCCACTTCACATGGGGAAGAAGGAGAATGCTCTCAAAACACTTGAGGAACACTTCGGTTCTCGATTGCAGGTAAACATTAAAAGTTGTAGAGAATATCTGGATTGAACACCTTTTAGATTACAACTTTCTTTTCTTAGAAACATAACTTGAAATAGTTAAACACTTAGAACATTTTTGTAACATCAGATTGTAGTCAGTGTTAACCTTTTTGCATTTTGATTGTTGTGAAGCCACCAATTGGGGAGAAGAGGGTTAAAGAGATGGGGAAATGGGTGAGGAAGGAGTTCCGAGTGAGTGGGAGCAGTTGGGACGCAAGTTCAGTGGATATTGCTGTTTCGGGTCTCGGTTGGTTTGCTATAGGGCTCAAAGGAGAGGCAGTATTAGGTGTATGGACTCACGAGGGCATTGATGTCTTCCTCCGTGACTCATTGGTTCCACAACGAGCGCGCACTTTCGAAGACTCTGGCTTCACCGTCTCCAAGATCGTTGCCAAAGCTGATAGAGATTTTAATAAAACTCACAAGGAGGAAACTCAAAAAAAACGAAGATCCAACAAGAAGTATACTTCAGATTCTGTATCTGACATAGAAAGTTGCAAGGAGGTGTCCTTGTAGTAAAGTCACAGCCTTTCAGCTATGAGTTAAGTTGTTTTATTTTCTTGGCTTGTTAAATTACTTGTTCTGTGAATTTCACCAAGGCTGATGTTTCTGTTTTCGTCATAGCTTTTTTTCATTCATTAAAAAGATTCGTTATCAACCGCCTGTTTAACGAAAGCTGTTTATAAACGCTAGTGTTGAATAATCCGTTGACAGTGTTGTGGGTGACTGACCCATATACTGGTCCATTCAAGTCCATATTGGGGGACGATGTTGAACCGGCAGGCTAACATGGTTCGGGGGTTTATCTCATATAGCCACAATCTCATTCCTACAAATTCTTTTTTTTTTTTCATCTTCTCATTCTTACAAGTTTGAAGAACACATCATAAAGGATTCATAACTTTATACGCAATTGTGTAACACATCATTTCTCTGAGAAAACAAGATTTGATCTGTTTCATCCAATAGCTTTTTAGAGACAGATAAAGAAAGAAAATCAAATAGTATTTTCAATCTCTCTCACCTGCAAATCGGACATGGAACAAGGCTGTCTATATGAGTCGGTTCTTAGAGCCTCTCTTATACTCCCTCTGTTCCTAAAAGATCCATATTCTAGTTTTTTCACACTTTTTAATAAAACACAATAAATTTACATAGTTTTTTGTATTTATCTTCTTTCCATAATTTTAAACCAATAAAAAATCAATTAGTGCAATTAATTTTTTTGAAATTTACAATTAGATAATAAAATATACATTGAAAATGTAAAACATGGATCTTTTAGGAACAAATTTTTTTTTTCTAAAATATGCATCTTTAAGGAACAGAGGAAATATTTTTTTTCTTCAAAATGGAGCAAATATGTAATAGAGTTGAGATTAACTAGAGTAACTATAGTCAATATATTCAGCTTTTATTGATATTACCAAAACAACAAAATATGAATTGGCGTAATATTACACGAATTATTTACTGAATCCATGTAATTCTCCTTCATTAATATTTATAGAATTTACCCTTATAAAGGAATTTTTTTATATTTTGTTTGTATATAAAAATACCCAAGCAATACCTTTAAATTACATACGTTGTAGCTTCGTACACTTAACCACTCATAATTTCTATAAACATATAAATTGTAGTGAGTCAAATGTGAAAAATACACAAACAAATAGGTTGCCATAAACAGATCATTCCGTGTATGTTTTTCAAAAGTATAGTTAACAAAATTAATAATTTCATAGTATGTGATATTAGGTAGATACACATATAGAAGTGATACAAGTGAGGTATATTCATTTCTTATGTGGTACAACGTTTTTCAATGTTATTGCCAAAATACAATTATGTACAAACTAGTACATCCAAAAGTCTAGTACTACGATGTACACAATTGTACAACTAAAAAACTGGTACAACGATGAGTTATTACATTTAAATTGTTATCATTTTTTAATTTTGTATCACATTTTAAATATGATACTTGTAGCATTCATTCATTTAATGGTAAAACTGGTATAACCTTTGTTTTATTCAAACTTGTATTAATGGTTTAACTGGTATAAGTTTGTCATTTTAAAAATTGACAAAAACCAAATGGGTATTCCATATGAAACACAATCAAATATCAAAATTGGTAAGTGGTGAAAAAGTTTTCTCTTAGTTTTTGTTGAAAATTTTGACAATTACCACACTATCACATAATTATACATAATCTAGTGTATACTTTTATGGTTGGGTTACTTGTCTAACCTCATTATTTTGGAACAACATACACCCAACATATCTTAATTTTTTGATTCCACAATATGCTAGAGATAGTATGACCAAGTAAAAAGTGGTACAACTTATGCATTTATATTTTTCACGCGAAAAAACTAAGTTTTTTAATTTCATAGCCAAATTACAACGAAGTTCAATATGGTACAACTTAAAACTGTTACAACTACAGTTATTGAACTTCGTTTTACTACTTATACCCGTCATACATATTTTTCTCTTTGTTGTACCAATACATGATCAATTTTTCTTATAAATTTTTTTTGTCTTATATGCTCTCCCTGTCTTGATGGAAATACAACAAACATTGATATGCTATCTCTTCATATCAAAATATGCAAGTTTCACCATATTTTTCTTGTATATGTGTTTACAGTTGGTCTATCTTTTATCTTGTTTATATGAGAAATGGACATTGAGGGGAGAAGATTAACACCCAATATTAAAACAACACAACTAAGTGTTGGTATAATTAAGCTAGTAATAGCACTACCATATCTAAACCAGTTGTACCATTTGGATTATTATTTTCGTAGTCCAAACACCAAGCATGAATACTTATGGATCATTTTCAAAATCACAATGATTATTACATCATCTTTTGCACTATACTCTTCTAATTCTTCTTCTACTGCAACTTTTCCGTCATCACATTTCGGAAGCAAAAAGATGAAGATGAGAATTTTCCGGAAATAGTACAACTAGTATAGTACAACTTGTAAACAAATCATCACTTTAATCAAATATTATTGAAAATAAACTATTCATGTAATTTGACACATCAAAGCGGTGAAGGTTAGATCAACATGTCTTATTGGTTCTATATCATCCATTTTTCTATCATCATTCATATGCTGAAAATAAAAACGAATATGACTTATTAATTACGAAGTTGTACCAGTTATACCCATTCTAGTTGTACCAGTTATACATGTTATACTTGATTTATTTGTACTAGTTATATTCTTTTTATTTGTACCAGTTAGACCATCTCCAATGTATTTTGCTATTTTTGCATCTATAATAGAGGATCTCTCAAATAGAGATGTGTTTTGCTCCAATGTATTTATCTAAAATAGCAATCTTCAAATATAGAGTAAAAATAGAGGAATGCTATTTCTTCCTCTTTAAATTGAAGAAAAAATACCAATCTTTATTTAGAGAAGAAATAGAGATGAGATGGAGTGGATTTGTCTCTAAATGCTATTATATAGGCAAATATAGAGAATGGTTGAAGATGCTCTTATAGCTCCAGTTATACTAGTTGTACTAGTTCGAGTTGTACTGGTCGTACTAGTTCGATTCATACTAGTTTTACTAGTAACACTCTGCGTTCTTCTTTGTCATAAATCTTGTACGAAAAAGATGAAATTCGACTTTATTTAGGAGAATGGATTAAATATGACTATGGGTTACCGATTTGGGATAAGAAAAAATTAATTAGTGAATAATTGAAGATATTTTTTATTTTGTTTTAAGGTGAAATAAACATCCATGGGGAAGAAAAAGATTTAGGATTAACAGCTGGTTCAGCTCGGATTATGGGTCGGGTTTGGATAGGAGTGGCATGGATCCGTAAATATGTTTAAATCCTTAGATTTTTTATTATTATTTTACTTACTTTTTAAATTAAATTTAAATGTAAAATAAATATATATGGGAGAGTGAGAGCGGCTGTGTAGCAAGATGGTAGAGAGAGAGGGTTGGGTGGCGACATGGACGAGAGAGGGGACCTATGTGGCAAGATGGTAGAGAGAGAGAGGAGTGTTGTGTGGCGAGATGATAGAGAGAGAAGGCTGTGAGGCGAGATGGAAGAGATAGAACTGTGTGGCGAGATAGAGGAGTGAGAGGAGTGTGTTTGGCAACACTTAGTCCATGAGGGGTGGTGGTGTCTTTCTTTCGTTGATTGCTTGGTAGACTTTTGGAACTATTTAGTTTGTTTTACGCAAGTTTTTTCGCAAAAATTTCCCGAAAATTGTTTTGCAGAAGATTATTTCAGAGACCTTCCTATGAGGTTCTTCCGTGAAACTTTCCTATCTTTTGTTTTATGGAAGATTGTTCGTAAAATTTGTCATTTATCACAAAAACCTTCTGCAAGAATGTTTTCTGATCTTTTCATGTTTGGATATAAACTCTTTCATTTCTTGTCTAGGATGAAACAAATGAAGTTTTGTCCTCATATCATTATTTAATAGGCTTGGCTTATGCAGTGTTTTTTCTTCGATGTGGTCCGGGTAAGGGTTTCCCAAGTGTTCTTTCAGATGGCTTTAAGATAAATTGCTAAACAATCAAATTCAATTCCCTGATCTGTTTTTCTTTTGCTTCACCGGATGCACTGAAAAATAAGAATGGTTAGAGAGTGACAACATATAAGAACACAGAAAAAAGGAGCATAACAAGTCATATACCATGATCTTCATTCCAATCAGTTCGAAAAACTTTATGCTAGATCGTTGGAAACAGAATGCACGCCAGCCTTCATGAAAAGCTAATTTCCCTCCCAATCCTTGATCTTATTAGGAGGCATGCTAACAATATTAGGATTGCCTGAGAGGCAATACATCCCGCCTTTCTTAGAAACTGATTTAAAAGATGTAACAGCCTCTAGAAGCTGTGGGCTCGTAGTTTGACCAAGCTCGCTAATAAGCACCACGAGACCTACTAAAACTTGGAGACCACCAACGGAGAGTTGAGAGATCCCTATAGTGGATCTCTTGTAGTAGACTAACAAGAGACGGGGAAGAGGAAGCCATAAGTGGAATTCATTCAAAAATGACTCAGACATGGTAAAATACCCCGATGGTGCAGACCATGTTCCCTAATTTCTAAGTAGATCTAGTGGTACATCATTAATCTTTTGATTGTGAAAAAAAGAGTTTCAGAAGATTCACAAGGCCCTTGATTGCGTTGCATATTGTATGGTTACGCTGCAGCAGGTTGGTGTCATTACTACATCATATATGAAAAGTTGCACACTTGCATTTAGTAACAATTGATTGTACTTAGTATCATGCGGGAGGGTGAAGGGATGGTGCTTGTGATGGATGTGGTGGTCGTTTTTGTAAGGACCCCGTCCCTTTAGATTACTTTCAATCACAACCACATTTCATTCAGTCCAAATCTTCCTTTATTCCATTTAAAACCATAGTCTTAAACAAACTTAACTTAAACGAAAACCGGATAATATGTAGTAATAGTCTTTGAATTCATAAATAACTTAAGAGAAAACCGACATTCCAAAAGATGACACCACTGGACGCCTACTCCTCGCTGGTACCTACAAAAGAGAGGGGTGAGTAATTGGGTTTACTTAGTGAGTGTAAGTTCTAGGAACCTACGAACTCATATCAAGACAAGCAAACATTAAACACAATCACAAGCTAATAAGGACTAGCACGCAACGAACAACAAGCAATCTATACCTCTAGGACGTAGCACACACCCCGGGGGGAGCCATCCTGAACCCCATTCACTGCATTTCCTAAGGGTACCAACACCAGATACGGTCTGTAGCTCTTATGTGACTACCCGGTCACGGCATCTTTAGATCAACTCGTTGATATGTCATGAATTTTACCTATTTTCATCCATGACATAATATGTTTTAGAGTCTTTTATATGAATTTGAAATTATTTTAGAGTCTTTTCAGGTCTATGTACTTATTGAACAACATTGAAGTTTGTGTATCATTAAGAGCTATGAGGAAGCTCTCCTGAAAACTTGATGTTGGAGTCTGTTCTTACGAATAGTATCGATCGACACTGACCCATGTGTGTCGATCGACACCACAGCCGTCCGAGGGTTTTATGTTGATTTGATGAAATTACAAGAATTGCTCAGAATTTCCAAGAATTGCACAACAAATCCCTGGCCGCACATTAGGCTATTTATTAAGATTTTCTATCATTATGTGAACAAGACTTCTTTTACGCTTCATTACACTAGAGGAAGAGAGATTAGGATTGGAGAGAGAGAGAGAGAGAGAGAGAGAGAGAGAGAGAGAGAGAGAGAGATCTGAACACCCTCTGAGAGAAGATCTTGAATTCCTTTTGTTTTCTACTTTATTACTTCACTCTTTTTATTTGGTTATATGCAATTTATTCAGACAAATTCCATGTTCTCTATGATTATGTCTGAGTAGTCTTATTGTTATATTTAGGGTTCTTCAAGGGTTTTTAATGGTTTGATAATCTGTCTTGTTTTGAGGGAAATTAATAAGTTCTTCATCTAGTTGTTCTTATTTCTAAGATTAAGATTGATTACCTTAAACTAGGATCTTAGGATAATTTGGTGCAAGCAAATGCTTCATTTACTATCTGAATTAAGACTAGTATGATCTAATTTACTAGGCACATAAGAAAGTTGGTCTAGGAAGTTAGATAACCTATCTAACCTATTCGCTAAATATTGTTTAGAAATAGTATCGATCGACACTCGTAACTGGTTGTTGATCGACATTCCCTGAGGATTTACATACGAGAGTTGGAGTCCTAGGTTTAGACATTAGATAGACTTGCACACGAAAGTTGATAGACTATAATTTTATGTTTGAGTTCGAGAATTGTACCTTAATACACCATGATAGCATAATTAGTTTGCATTCCTATTACACATGAGAGTTCACCTAAGTCTAGCTTCATCTTATCTTGATAACTTACAACACTTAATATCTCTGTTTAATTCTTTACACAACTATATTATAACTCTGTTTCAAAGACGATAAATCTATTGTGTAATTTATGTGGATTCGATCCTTAAGTATTACAATCGAACCTCTTATTTGAGAGAGTAGTTCTTCAGGTCAATTTGAGCATATCAAATTTGGTGCCGTTGCCGGGAACTATTTCTTATAACGATTAGATTTAGTTTAGAATACAGTCTACATTTTATTTGTTTCTGAAAAATTATTTCTTTGTTCCTGCTGAAACATGTATATTTGAAGAACTTGGATTTTTGACGACGAGCATCGATTGACGATGCATAATAAGAATCGATCGACAAAGCCTTGTCAGTGACGATCGACTACAGTCTCTCGGAATAGATCGACACCTCTCCGCCAAAAGAAGGTAAGTCTACACTTACTTCTATAGATAATAATAAGGAAGTAGTCCTAGAAGATCGACAAGGCCAAACTTGCAATACATTAAACCAACTCATTAATACACATGGGGCTGCAATCCCTGATGGAATTACAATAACCTTGATAGACGCTCTTCAGTCCATCTGTGCTAGAGTGTCGAGATGCTATTGCTTGATCAAGCCGCGTGTCAGAGCGAGACCACCTTCAGCTGCAGCAGGGCCATCACGGAGACCATGAGATGATTAGGACAAGGATACTGATGAAGAAAAGTGATGTTAGGAGTTTTCAAGGCTCCTAAGGCAAATGTTGTAGTATAAAGGATTGTCGAACTAGTTCTGAGGGATATAAAAGCACCGAAAATGCAAGTACTAGCTTAATCAAAGTGCGATCATGTGATTGATTGGGTTTTGAATTACTACTAAGATTTAAGTGCAATAACAGAACGCTAAGTGCGATAAATGAAATAACTTTGACAATTAAGATAAAAGAGAACTCATGGGTAGAGGGAATTGGACCTTGGGTGATTAGGGTTTGAACTAAGGATGGCAAGTGATTAATTAAACTATCAACCTTAAGCCTAGACACAATTCTAAACATGCTCTATGTCTAGATGAATGCTCATTTACTAACATAACTCAAGCATCAAATGTCTTCGGTTGAATTTTATGGAAGTAATCATTAAGACTAAGTCTACTAGCCATCTTAACACCTTTAACAACAAGTGTCCTTGGTAAAAAATGTTAAAAGCTTAGGAGAGTTGGCTCAGGAATTTCATCAAACACCTTGTGGGTGGGAAATGCCTAAAGATCAACCCTTGAGTGGCCAACTCAAAAGATGCATTACGATTACTCTACTAGCAAGGAACAAGAGAAATCTACACTAAAACATCTTAGATCTAGCCTAATCACCCTTGTCTCCCTAACCCATGAATCCAAATGTGGTCTACTCACTAATCATCATGATTCCTCTTAAACTCATTCTGGATTCAAGCTTAATCATGTAGATGATGGAATAAACAAGTAATCAACAACAGAATAAAGAGACAATGATCTAGAAGATGAACTTTCCGAAAGGTTTTTATGTATTTCTTCAAGAACAAAAGTTCATCCGCCTCCAACGGCTTACAGAGGTACTTAACTTAGGTTTAGAAAATGTAAAACAATGAAACAAAATGACCAAAGGGTCCCTGAAATAACTTGAGTGACGTCTGAACAGAAACACACAGCGACCTGTGCACGTCGCTCTGGTCGGGTTGCTGCGGGTGGGAGCGACCTATGGTCATCGCTCCATGAGGTCGATTTTGCTGGAACTCGTCTGCTCGAAAAGCGAGCGACCTGGACTCCTCGCAGGGGAGGTCTCTGTCATGTCCCCGATCCTAGACATGATCGTTGGGATGGACCATGGTACAAGAAGACATACCAGCAAGGCCTTAGGATCTAAACATGAAATATCATGGTCCGGGAAGTAGGTTAAGTGCATCAGGAAGCGGAGAGTTAACTAGGAAAGGATGTAGATGAGCTTAACGAAGCTAGAAGGCGTAAGGGAGAGCTCAAAACACTTCAGGACAGCTTGAGGCAGCTCGACCAAGCTCTGGTTAAGCTATGGGTAGCTCCGGGAAGCTTAGGGGAGCTGGACAAGAGTATAGGCAGCTGGACGATGCGCAGATGAAGCTCGGACCAGCTGGAAGAAGCTTGAACAGCTAGGAGTAGCTCAGAGGTAGCTCACTCAGTGTTTTCCAGCTAGAAGGAGCTGATGGATTAGCTCACTCAGCTAGAGCAGCTAGTGGTCATCTCAACTCAGCTCGGTGGAGTGTTATGGTCCGCGCCGGTGTTGTCGGGTCATCGGTGGTCATGGGCTCGTGTTAGTGTGGCATGATCCACCAGGGGACCATGGGTCTTGGCAAGTGGATCAGGGTCGTGGGCACGGTCATTGGGCTTATGATCAATCAGCCCAAAAGATAAGGATGGGAGGTTGGACAGTTATGGGCGGTTGGGCAGTTATGGCCGAATGGGTGTAAACTTCCCAAAAGACACCCTTTCACCCAAGGCAGTTGGGGGAAGCCTTCTCCTTTATATAGAGGACCCTGGAAACGAAATAGCAATCATTTTCCATAGGAAAAACAGAGGTACAAGTCGTGGGACAGAGAGACAAAAAGAGAGACAGAAATCTGCCTTAAAGGTGGATATGGTGGAGATTAAGCAACAAGAAGAGGATGATCGTTTTGGGGAAGGCAAGGCCCACTGGAGTGGATCTCAGAGGCATGGCCGGATTCCACTTTCCATGGCCAATACAGCCTTAAGGGTGGATGTGTGTGGAAAGGCAGTTTTGTTGTTAATCAAGAGTGGAGTTGGGGACGACCCTGTGATGGAGTTTGATCATGGATGATCACGTCTTCGGCTTTATATTCATCCTGGGAACACACACAAGGGTTCAGAATAGAAGAGAGAAGGACGGAATCCATTCTTCTTTGAAATGACAGCCTTGGAGGCGGATGCAATGTAGAACCGGTTTCATGGGAGATCAATGTAAGTGAAGATTGGTGCGACCCATGGAGGGATCTTATAAATTCTGGAAGTATGTGATAAGACTTGATATAGGCAGGTGCAAGAGGAGCAGGTTTGTCCATGACAATGGAAGGCACAAGATCTGGTAAGATCAAGTATAAGGTAACCCATTTAACTATGATTACTTCATGGTTTATGTTTCTGTCTCATGAACCCAAATCGGATTCTATGTGTTCTGATGGTTGAATTAGATCACAATAGTTGTATTCTGACTTATGGGAATTATAGGAACAGACTAGACACGATTTGGACTTGGTTAGGACAAGGTCCATTTTTACGGTTCTAGGGTTGTTTGGTCGAAATCTATAGGTAAGTGATTTCTTCTGTGGATTTCGATTATGGATTTCTCTTAGTGGTTATTTATCATGAATTATCATGAATTTTAATTGGTTTTAGGAGCACTTTTGAAAATGGTCCATTTTGGGCAAGAACTAGTTCTAGGCGAACGGAACCATGCAATTGCTAGAACTGTGTACTAGGTTATCGGATTATTATGTATTGATTGCGCTTGAGTGGTTATAGAACATGTCTGCTTGTTTTCATACTGGTACCTGAGGGTAAGGCTGATACTGGGTGGCGTGGACCACAAGTATGGAGCTGGTTGTGATTATGCAGGGAAGGTTAGGTGTGATCTAATCATGGCAAGGAGGGACGACCTGATTCATGGATGATGGATCAAGGTGTCTGATCTGATTGATCAAAGGGTGCATCGGTTGTAAGAGCAAGACTGATCGGGTTCAATGGGACATGGTTCCATGGCTGGTTAGGTATGTGTGAAGACTCATCAGGTCTGAGTCATGTGGGGTGGTTGGTTGATTGACTTAGGATCTGATGAGTATTGTTAGTCCATGAGAGGGACTTGGTATCATATTCTACAAAGCATAAGGATGATGCATGAGCTGAGAAGAGCCAGATAAATGTCATTTACCATTGAAAACTTCCCAAAGGTTACTTGGTCAGTGGGAATGGTTGGTTGAATGACTAAGTACCCAAGGGCAGATGTTTATGCAGGTATAAGAGAGTTGGATGAGTTGGCAGGGAGCTGGGCACAGCTATCTTGTAGCTCGATCAGATGGAAGAGAGTAGATGGAACCTCAGGTGAAGTGGTTCAGCTTAGCTAGCTGGATGAGCTTGTTAAACAAGCTGAGGCAGCTGGCCTTAGCTCGGTTCTAGATAGCTGAGGTGAGTCGGCTCGATGAGCTGGATGAGCTAGCTAAGTCAGCTAAGAGGATGAGCTAAACAATTCAGCTGGACCGATGAGCTAACAAGCTTCGTGGATGTGGCCAAGGTATGACTTAGCAAATACTTGGATAAGGTAGTATCTTTCTAGGATGCTGGTAGAACGGTTTAGGGGAATGGAACCTCAGAATTGTATGACTTGTACCATGTAAGGATCGATCTATAAGCTTTAAGGTAGTTAAGTGAACTAACCAAGGCATAGATGATTAGATTGGACAAGTGTTAGATCAGTTTTAGACCAATGGTTAATATAGTATAATCCGCTGCGTATGAGTTGAACTGATCTAAGCTAGGGAACGACTAAGGTAATCTTGAGCTAAGATCTATGTTAGCCCTCGCCTATGGGTGATAATATAGATAAAGGGTGAAAAAATTAGAGGTTCGGTCCGGAAGAGGACCGAGCGACGTGAGGCTTGACCGCGGCCTGGAAGGCCGGATCGGGTCTTACAGTCACTCTGG
>CAJHQP010011596.1:0-14704 GCA_905132765.1 Moricandia arvensis
CTATTGGGGTTAGTTTTGCATTTGATTGATGTTGAGTATATTTTGCATTTAAAATCAAGTTTTGAGTCATATTGGAAAATTGCCTTTTTTTCTTTGTGCTTAAAATGATATAAAATGTCTAAATTTTGAATGATGAAAAAATGTAAAATATTTGAATGCTTCTTATAAATCAAATATTTTAAGTAAGTTTTTATTGTTTGAATATGTTTGATAATAATTTTGTTATAAATTTAAGGATATACATGACATTTTTGACAACTCATATAAGTTGGTTTATGGCTAGTTTTTTTAGAATCAAATTAAATAAATAAAAACTAAAAATTATCGACCAATTAAATTATAAAAATTATTCCAACAACTCACCTGTAAATAAAAATGTGTAAAAAGTTACTTAAATGACTTCTCAATTAATATATAGGGGGATGATATTACAAACAATAATTTATGGTAGCTAATTGTCAAAATTATAGTAATAGTCACAATGTTTGATTATTTATTTCTTAGATTTATAAACTATATAAAATAATGAATAGTTTTATTTATAAAAGTCAATATAGATAATTTCACACGATGTTCATTTTTTTCATATTCTTATATAGAGAATCATATTCATATATAAATTATTATAATTATTATTAATGTCTTATAATGTTCAAATATATGATCTATAATCATTTATCAAGTTTTTTTAAGAACAAAATATTGTCTTGTCATTAAGAACTCAATATTGTCAAGCATATTAACTTTACTCATATAGAGATTCATCATTAATGTTATATAAGTTTTGTCTTTTGATTATCAATATGCAAACATACAATTCATACACCTACAAAGAACTCATACACAAATAAATAATTAATATATATATATATTAAATTAAGTAATTAAAATTAACAACTTAATTCGCTTTGAATATTTTCCTTAATGTTTTATATCTAAATAACTACTCAGGTTACAATCATTATTGAGAATATTTTAACTACATTAAAAATAGAACTGATCAAATCAAAATAACATGTCTTGAAGCACACAATCCTCTAACAACTTACTTATGTTACTATATTTCCTTATTCTTTTAAAACTGATTATATTTAAAAAGCACGATTTTTTTCCTATCTACGAACTACCTATTTTGAAAACTTCTCATCTATATTCATGGGATTTCATATATTAACTACCGGTAATAGTTCCTAAAAAATATTAATATAGGGAATATGATAACAAGCCTATAAAATATGAAAATTGAAATAAACCCTTAGATCTTTGATATACCTAATATTTAGTACCCAAATCACTATAAATAATTATTCATCACCTAAACAAATCTCTACACCTCATGAAAAAGAGACACTAATATGGCTATGGTTACATCCAACGATATCACTGTCTTGAAACAATGTCAAGCCATATAAAAATACTTGGAAGGTTAAAGTCAAAATTCTTCATTCTTGGACACAGCACGAGTCAACTTTTCTCATGTTCCTATATGTCATAAAATAATTTCTTATGGGCCTTTCAAATTTCCTATGTCCTTATTGCTTAACGAACATGAATATCCGATTTTTTCTCTTTTGTATTTCGAAATCATTATTTTCTAAAATAATAAATAATAATTTTGATTTTTAATTTTAAAAAAAATTCAAATTTAAAATTTTTCAGATATTACATTATATGGCATAGTTTTACTTAGTTGTACTTCGTTCTACTGGGTAATATTGCTGTGTAGTTATACTGAGTTACACTTGATTATATTAGTTATACTGGTTATACTAAAATACTTCTGAGATGTATTGTATACGCAGGGTTCTACTAAGTTATACTGGTTATACTGCGTAATACCGAGCCCTACTAAGTACTACAAAGTGATATACTGAGTTACTTATACCAAGTCTGATTAAGTTCTTCTGGTTATACTGCGTACACTAAGTAATACTGAGTTAGTTATACCGAGTTCGACTGAGTTAGTAATGCCGAGTAATATTGAATCCAAATCTGAAGAAAAAATAAATTAAAGACATAAAAAATTATTGAAAAGAGGAACAAACAACAACAATAAGAACACCTAGATCATAAAAAACTCAGAAGTATTCTAACAATTCTAATTGAAAAAAAACCGGAACAATAAAAAAACCTAAAACCAAGAATATCCAAAAGATATTCAATCTCTTTTTTGTTTTTTGTCACCTCCTTCATCGCCACATCAGGCTGCGAGCCACCTCAAATATGTATCTTCTTCTGATTTTCAGGTATAATAAAGATTCAATTGTGAACACTCTTCAACCACTGTAGTTTCTTTTTCATATTTCATTATATGGTTATTAAATCTAAAACAAAGAAAAAAACAATCTTTATTATCAGATTTGATGTTGAAGGAGATAGAAAGAAAAAAACAAAAAAAACTTTATAGAGAGAAAGAGAGAAGCCGTCGCATAGATGGAGAAAAAGAAAAGAAAAATGAGAAAAAGTAAATAACTGACCCATAAATATTAGGATTTTAATCAAGGGCAAAAAAATAATCAACCACTTTTTCGAATTAAAATTAATTCAAAAAGAAATACTTTTAGTAAGTCCTTAGGAGATTGGTCATAAGATATGAGGGTAATAGAGGAGATGTTTCACACAACATTCATCTTATTTTGGTGGTGACTCTCTTGAGTTCATACTTGAAGATAATAATGTATGTGTGTTTATTTTTAAGAATTTTGTTATAAAAGTTGTATTGCCAACGTGTAAACTGAGCGATGCATATTTGTTATTGTAGGATGTTAGATAAATTGTACCTGCAAGAGGATCTTCCTTGATTGTGTTAAGAAGTTGCAGGTTGGACAATGGAGGTTCCTTGAGAATTTCTCCGTTAATCCAGCTACCGAATAATACCGACCTACAAGCCATAAATACAAGCTCTCCATCATAGGCAATTCCAAAGTATGTTTTCTAAGATTTTATTTCAATTCTTATGATCTACTATGAATTCATTTTTTTTTGTTTACAATCAGATTTAAACTACATCTCCTTATAAACGATGACATCGGTGAAACTAAAGTGATTCTGCTTGATCTATTGCTGAACCAATTTTGGGAGTAAGTGCTGATGTGCTTCTAGGTGGTTCTCTAGAAGAGGTAGATATATATGCTTTAAATATACTGTATAGTTGTTATAGTATGGATTGGTTTCGTCAGTTTTATAATGTTTTTAATTTTTAATTTAGGTTGAGGATCCTGAAGACTTTTCTGATGTTATTAATGATCTTATGGGGAAACTTTCAAATTTGGTGTTTATGTGAACAAAGACAATGTCGACGATGGAGCCGATAGTTTAATATTGGGAAGACTTGGGCTGCTGATGAAATAATATCAGAAGAGGAAACACACATACCAACGTGTATCTTTTGATCATTCTTCAGGACAGGTATGTTAAAAAAATTTGCTTCAATATAAATTGTATCAATCATATATAAATGGTCTCTTTACTATTCTTTAATCGATTTTAGGTGTCTTTTATCAGCATTGAAAGTGGAAAACAACACATCTTCTTATTCAACTCAACTTTCAAAACAAATAGGAGCACAGTGATATGATGACCTTTTTTCCTACTTCAAAGAAAAGTACTCTAAGATTATCAAGGTGGAAAAGAATGTTGGGGAGTAGTTAGAGGATGCGTGGTTTGTGTTTGGTGGACACATTGTGTTTACAAACATGTTTTTTTCTACAATAACATTATTAGGTTGATTTCAAGTGTCATTGTTGTTTAGTTTTCTTAATATTCTGTTATTTGGATGATTTTAAGTATAGTTGTTATTTGGATTTTTTTTAATAAAGATGAGTTTTAAAAAAGTTGATGGAGCCTTGTATTGTTTCCAAGTTATCCGATAACAATCATATTAGTTTGTCGAAATATTTAGCTTATTAATTATGTCTTGTTCAACTTAAAAATCGTTATATATCAAATCAATAGTTGCACTAAGGTATTCTTTTTTTTTACCAAATCAAAGAATGGTAAAAATAAACTTACTTTTAATACATTTAGTTGGATTCCGGTTAATGATCCTAGGTGCATTACTTCATGTTAAAGGCATGGAGAACCCTGTAAAATATCAAATAATTATAATATGTTAAATGCATATAGAATGTCCATAAAATATCAGATAAACTTCTGCAATTAAAAAAAATTTGAATATCAGTTTTGAGAAACAATGGCATATTCTAACAAATATCGGTTAAGTTAGTTTCTATCATTGTTATATTGTATCTAAACTAGAATAATTAACTATGAATTTCAAATATTATACTACATGTATATCTAAAGAATCTTAACTAATTTAAACTCTCATCCAATTTTTTTTATCATCGCGCCATTATGTAGAGTAAACATTTTTGGGGTTTAACACTTGAACAAGTTTAACTCATCAGCGTAAGTATCTGAACGTGAGCAGTCATTGAACAATTACAAAACCTATATCAAACTGTGCTTATAGGTATTTCTACTATTCCTCTAAATAAACGACGATAACAACAATAGATTGTGTCATAGTTTGTATGAAGAAACATTTTATATTCTTCTACTTTTCTAACTACTAAACTTTATGTGACAAGATGAAAAAAGCATCTACCTACCCTTGGAGGTGATTAAAACAGAAACATATAGATACTGGTCTAAAAATAGAACAGTTGCATCCCAAACAAAAGATGTATCTTTGAGTACTGTTGGTGTAAGACTATTGAATTATATTACCAACAAGAACTTTGCATCAAGGTTACAAGCGCAAGTAACAACATCAAATCCTACAAAAAAATGAGGTGTTTGTATTATATATTTGATTCAAAGTTGATGTACTAAGTTTTGTTTTCATTCAACAACCATCTTAATTGTTATTTGGTGTAGTTTTTTTTGACAAAGAAAATCACTACAACCCGCATCACAGTAAAAGGATTTGAATAAATAAAGGTATGTTGTATATACTGCCAAAGTTATAGTTGTTATAACTAAACATTATTACTATGCAGCAAGTAGAATAACAATGTCATGTTCAAGTCAATCCACATTTAAAAGAAAAGACACACCAAATCCTATTTTGCCAAACAAAAACACGGAGAATAACATCAAGAGCTGAATTAGAACATGAAGTTTCAGGAGATGATCCAGAGAATGAAGGTGATTTCGTACCTACTATTATTAATGATGATTTTCATGTGTGATACTAAAATTGTTTACATATTTTTCAGGTTTTCAAGGAAACATGGATGAATATAGTGATTTGGAATTCGAATGTAGTAGTGAAGAAAATTCTGATACTAATAATTCAGAGGATGAAAAATCTATTGAGCTGGAAGCAGAGAAAGAGAAGCGATCTGAACAAGTTCATTTTCTTGCAGTGTTGTTTAAAAAAAAGCTTCTCTGATGTGAAAACAAAAGTGAAACCAGTTTCACCCAAAGAAGATGGTTAGTTTAATTACTCAAGTTATTTCTTAAATGTGGAATATGTTTCCTAACCATTTTTCTTATATTATGTTGACGAAGGAGACCCATCTTATACTTGTGTTCATTGTGGACCTATCATGTGGTATGGTGAACGTATCAATAAGATAAAATATAGACGAAAACCTATATTTACATTATGTTGCATGCAAGGTCGGATCCATTTGCCACTTTTAAAGAAAACCCCTGATGTTCTAATGAGGGCTTCTTGCAGGAAATGATAAGCTTAACAAGCATTTTCAAAGATTACCAGAATATATAATATGGTTTTCTTATTCACTAACTCTTGGTGGGAATGTAGAGAAATCTATTAAAAAGGGACGAGGACCCCAAATGTTGGTGCTTCATGGTGAAAACTATCATTTGATGGGAATTCTAGCACCTAATGGAGGAGACTATGCCATGTTTGGACAGCTATACATTGTTGACACAGAGAACGAAGTAGAAAACCGATCTATTGCTCTGAGGTAACTAACAACATGTTACCAACAAGTTAAGTTAAGTTATTACAAAATTTGGTTGTAAAGTTGATATAGCCTATTTTTACCAGTTTTAGACCATGTTATAGGCTCCATTTAGGGTCTATTATGTGTATCTAGGCTATGTTTTAAGGTCTTTATAGGTCCAGGTACGATTTAAAGATATATGGAGATACTTGGAGCTTTTGGAGTATTTAGAAGAGAAGAATCCGTAGCTGATCATTTAGAGAGTCGAAGTACAAGATTGCCATCGATCAGCGACACAACCTTGGCGTCGACCGATGTTACATGACCAAGGTCGATCGATGTTGCACATCTGCCATCGATCGACATCTAAATTGCAGACGGCCGATTTCAAGCCCAAGTTAGAGACAAGACACAAGATTATAAGATTACCCAGGACGATTTTTGACCTAGATTTTAGGGTTTATATTTATACTTTATGTATTGCACCAAAAAGAGAGAGTGCGGTGTGCCAGTGGCAGATTGTGTGCACCAACATTCCATTATAGTTATAGGATTTATTTAGGGAAGAAGACTCATAACTCCTTAGGGAGATTTGTATTGAAACCCCAATATTTTTTCTATGTATTATATTCAGATTATTATTCTTACTTTAATTATGTCTGAATAATTATCAACTAGATTTAAGGTTGAATGATAGCAAACATGGATTAGCCCAAAATTAGGATTTCTAGGTTAAGTTAATATCCATCAATTTAGTTGTGCTTAATGATTGCATTCTAGAGTAGCTAACTAGGATCTTGAAAGTAAGACATGGACGACTACGAGAGTGGGTTCTGTGCCAGAATAGACTCTATTGAACTAGGTTTTAGGCGCATGCGAGAGCTAATCTAATTAGCCTGGTGAACATATCAAATCTCGTTTACACTTCCTTCTGATTTCACCATTGATCGACATCAGGCCTTAGCCGTTGATCGATAGTCTTTCCTTTTGCTCGCTTACGAGAGTTGGAGTTTAAAAGGGTCAGAATAGTTAATATTTGAGTTCTGGAATATTTACATATTTATGCTTCTTATCCAAACCGAACGTAAGTACTCCTGTACAACTCTCGGTTAACTTTATTTCCCGGAAAACTACTTTCTCGTTGGTCCGGACCCGTTACCATTAAAGAAGTTACGCCTTACGAGACAATTTTCCTATTTAATCCTAGTGGAGAGGATTTCATGGTGAATGGGCAAAGAGTGAAAATTACTAGGCTAAAGCTGAAATTTCGCATACACAGACCATGCGTCTAGAGGTGCCTGACCTGAATGATAAACCCATTTTTCGTCAAGCTAACGACTTTAAACAAACGCTAAGTGAGAGGCAACCCACTAATTTAATATTAATATAAAAAATTATTATAATAATAATAATAATAAGAAAATAAAATAAATAAAGAAATAAGAAAAAATATATATTATATGTAATAACAATAATTAATTAACAACAAATATATGATAATTATCTATCCATCATTTATGCGTTACAAATTTCTTAAGTAAAAATAGAGTCACAAAACATACCATCGATCGACGCCCATATAGGACTGCAATCGACGGTCGAGTGTCAAGTATGTTACCCGACACGACCCCAATTCATAAATCACTTTTCTCCAAACCGCCAAAAACACACACGGGTAAACACTCAATTTCTCTCTCAAATTTTTGGCCGATTTGCTCATGCTTGAGCCTATGTCACTCGATTTTTACCCTTTCTACTTGTCTAGTTCACTAAATCACTCAATCATCAAGGTATGTTCTCTAAATCTCTTAGTTTAGGGATGATATAGCCTATTTATTACCAGTTTTAAGCCATGTTATGGGCTATATTTAAGGTATATTATATGTGTCTAGGCTATGCTTTAAGGTCTTTACAGGTCCAGGTACGTTTTGGAGATATATAGAGTTACTTGGAGTTTTTGGAGCATTTAGAGAAGAATGATCCGTAGTTGATCCGTAGTTGATCACTGAGATAGTCTAAGTAAAAGACTGTCGTCGATCGATGACACTATCTTGACATTGACTGATGTTACATGACTGAGATCGAGTGTTGCTGACTACTTGCCATCGATCGATAACCAATTTGCAGACAGCCGATTTCAAACCCAAGTTAGAGACAAGACAAAAATTACAAGTTTACCCCTGTACGAGTCTTGACCTAGTTTTTAGGGTTTTATATTTATACTTTATGTATGAGAAGAGAGACAGAGATATACGTACGCATACGTACAAAGACGTACAGTTCTAGGTTCTTTAGTATTCTATTTACGGAGAAGATTCATAACTCCTTAGGGAGATTTGTATTTGAACCCCAATGTTTTATCTATGCATTATATTCAGATTATTATTCTTATTTTGATTATGTCTGAGTAGTCATCAACTAGATTTAGGGTTTATTAATTGGTATTGATGGATTAGCCAAACAATAGAATTGTTAGGGTTATTATTAGATATATCATAGAATTGTGTTTATTGCTTGTGTTATTGAGTAGCTAACTAGAACCCTAATCATAGGATCGTTAGGCGCAAGCGAGGAGCATGGTCTACTACCGGAATTAATTATGTTAAGCTAGGTGCTAGAAACAAACGAGGGTTGACTTAGTTAATCTAGTGAACTTATAGAATTATTCATAAATCTTGACTCAAGAAACCATCGATCGACGGTCATTCTGTGTCAACAAGCGAGAGCTGAGACATTGGACTTAGTCAATAGATTACACCCGCAGCGAGAGCTGGTCATCTATACATTAGATATCGAGTTCTATGATTAATACCCTTAGCTTCTATCCTCTATAATCCACTTGCATGAAACCCTAGATCTAGCATATTTACATTTACATCTAGTTAGTTTAGCATCATATCTCTATATTTACATTATTAGCATATTTCCATTATTAGTGTATTTCCATATTGCATCTACACTCTCTAATAAGGAACATTTCCTTAGACCGATTACTTGTTACCAATATATATATATAATCACCTAGCTTAACCTTAGGAATAAGAAATCTATTGTCTTGTCATTGTTCTCTGTGGATTCGATCCTTAAGTACTACACCTGTCTCTCTTGGCAAGAGTATTGTTTTGTGTTTAGGATTAAGGGTTAATTTGATTGTTAATTGTTTAAGATATTTATACCCTGCCTAGACAGTAAACAACACCACATGTCAAATTTGGCACTGTTGCCGGGAATATTGATCACCATTAGATTTAATTTCTAGGTGTACAGACACGAGAAGAGGAAGGGGAGATAAGCACGCAAAAAGGATAAGATGTTAACCCAACCTTCGAGAAAACTAAGGTATGGCCGGCTTAGAAGTTTTTGAAATTAGACTTGAAATTTTCGTAGGAAGGTACTAAAAAATAAAAACGCTTCAGAGATCGCCATAAAACTTTAAGGAACTTAGCATCTAAGCGAATAATCTAGCGAGCTAAGTCTTAGGAATTTTCCTGTCTCGATCTATTGTTCTGTGACTGTTCAGGCATATCTTTCAAACCGATCTAAAATCTCAGAAAACGAGAAACGATCGCCACACATACTCAGCTCGCCTTGCTAAAGAAAGAACTAGAACGAGAACATCGTCGTAAAAACCGACTCGTTTCGGGAAATTTTCTTAAAACTGACATATTCCTCCCTAGTCGTCAACCGCAAAACTCACCAAGTCACAATCCTAGCGTGTCTTTAAACCGACTTGGAATGTCGGTCATCCCCAATCTTCGAAAGAAAAACGTACACAACCCCTTCAAAATATCGGTTCAGCAGTTTTCTTTCGTAAAAAAGGAGGAGTAGGGTACCGTATAATTATAATCGTATAACTCCCAATACTTCAAAAACCATTTTTCTTCGGGCATCAAGGATAACGATTTCGACAAAGCAAACGCTCGCCCAGAGAAAACAGGAAAATCATTTAGCCAATGTGATGCCTCATAAAACTGATCATCCCCATTACTTTGTATAACCTATAATATTTTATTATGAAGAGCCTACAGTGAAAACAAGATACTAGTGTTTCATGAAAAACTACTTCGCAATTTCAGAGAATTAGTAATGAGGGATATAACACAATCCCTCTTTCGCAGATGTCACGAGTAATCTGCGAGAAACATTCTCATTTTTACCTCTATGCCATTCACTTCTCGTAACTTACGCGAAACATCCATCGTATAGCCCACCCAAGTTATGCCGAAGAACTTTCGAAAACGAACGTATCAAGTTTAACGGAGAAGTGTTTTTCACAATTTGCGTACAGCTAAAAACAAAGTCATATGACTCGTCTCTCAACGAAAATAAAACTAAACTTTATCTCTTCACACTACGATCTTACAGATCTCATACTTTAGCCATGCGGCTCACTGGCTTATGCCTCCCATCTCCCTCGTTTCCATCCGAGCAGGCGAATTCTCTCGCACAGATTCTTTATCGAGCCTCTTAGGTTTTGTCTTCATCATACAAAACCAAAGCAATTTTCGCAGATTGTAAGTAAACATCATACGAAACATTCATCGTGTAACCGATACCTAAAGTGAGAAAATCATTTCAAAAAACCATTGGCCATCTTAGCCCGGAAAAGTTTGATTTGGACCATCAATTTCGTACAAACGCTCTTGTCTCTCGGCCATATTACGCTTCCGATAAAATCCAAGGCGGAATTCGCATCCTATTTAGGACATTCTAAACTAACATGACCTTAATGTTAACACGAACGTGCCATAGTCTAATCGTGACCAGCACGTCCTCGTCTATGCGGCTGAACACATCCTCCAGACAACAGAACTTCCCCAAACCAGACTGTTTGTAGCAACTCACTGCGATTCAATCACTTATGGCAAACGATCGATAATCCTTTGCTTTGTATTCTAAAATACTACGCGCAAGTGCAAAGTATAGTTATCCCACAACATATAAATCCCAGAATCAGAAATTCATACGATAAATCCTCTTAAACAATATCTTTAAGAACTTAGATTGAACAAACCACCAGAATTACGAGCTTAACAGTAACTCAAACTGTGTCGACAACTTACCCAGTTCTCAATATGTTCTGGGCCCTAGTTTACCATCTAAATCCCACAACGTTTACAAGTAAAAACAGTAGCACTGTAAGGTCTATATTCAGCTCTACCAAAGCTCCTAGGCAGCATACGCACATCGTTGACTATACACAAGAAATAATCTTGCAGTGACGAGACTCAATATTTACTATTCTATCCAAGCACAGTGAGGCGAAGCTACACTACATTCTGCAGGCCAAATAATTTACCCTGACCCATTGGTCCTAATCCGTAATGAAATCGAAACACACTTCTTAAGATACCGAACTATAGAACAACAGTATTGAGCTGTGAAAAATACTAGAATAGCATAAAACGAACATGAATAATCCGCAAACAAACCAAACGTTTCCCTGCCGAAGGTTAAAATAGAACCTTGTGATGTATACACATCTGTCAAGCCTGGAAAAATTTCAAGCACATATAATGGGAATAGGAAATAAAAACTCAACATCGACACATGCGACACGTCAAGCTGTACACGCGCAAAAAACTGTGTTTAGTCAATTACAAAACTTTCTAATAGAACGGAATGCTCACCTTAAAACGTCCATCACGTGACTATTAGAAACCACACACACCTCCTAAATCACATATCCTCTTGAAGATTCAAAAATCTGTAATATCTACAATAATCTGTGTGCTGATCACACAACAAAACTCTCAACGTCCTAAAGCAGGACTATAAGCCATCGTCAGATAACGACCTGACACAAGAAGTTCACAGATACGTTTCTCGCTACAAAAGAAATCACGTAATTATGAAGAGTTGTCAACACTTTTTGGGCAGACTTGATATACCTTAGTCTCTCTCAAAGAAGCATGTCCTATCCATATACCATACTCTTAGTAAGTCACATAATCACGCCGAGAAGATATCGCGATTTAAAGCGCGCGACTCTAATCAGGTCGAAAGCGATACAGCGAGAAAGCGATAAGAACCGATAGTACTTCACCGCACTACTTCCGCTAATCATCGTGATCTTCAGTAAGCCGTAGCTGTCTTAACCTAGAACACAGCGTATAATCTAACTGCGTCTCTAGCGTTTCAAGCCTGCGAGATATAGAAAAGATCACAGTACGACTTTCCTTGAAATTAAGACATAGTTTCTTCATCCATATTCTAGAGCTCTCGAAAACTCAAAAAATTCTCAAACATCTCGAACGACGACGAATAGGACGTCCGTAAAAGAGTTGGAGCAATGATGAAAAACTCGTATCCTTCCTTGTACACTTAAACAAAAATCCGATCTAACTTAAAACTCTTTTCAAGTGAAAAGCCTAGTTTATTCAATAAAAAATCGCAAAGAGCGGCGGGATCCAAAAAAGCCAACACACTATCAGTCTCGAAAAATCATAAATACGCCATTAACTCAGCCAAAATAAACAGCATACTGAGGCTAGCTCCGAGGCCAAACAGAAGGTCCAATATACACAACACACAGCTAAAAGAAAAGTCTCACTGGAAAACAGAAGTAAAAACCTTAACTACGGGAAGAACTACCGAAAGGCTGATCCCTTCTACCAAGGGTACGTAGGCACCTGATAAGGCGCATCCCCAATCCTACTGCATACGCTCTTGAGAGATGAGTAAGACTACTTTCAATGCGACCTTTTCGGACCATGATTCCGCCTAACTTACCAAACCTTGCCCAAACCGCCTCGCTAAGAACCTTCACGGATCTATATGAGCTGTGAGGGCTAAACTGTTGGGCGGTCAAAATTGGTCACAACATAATCAATGCTAAAAACTCTCGAGAATATTTTCTTATCTAACAAAAGAATTAAAAAATCCATGACAAAAGCTTCGTGTAATGTTGCCGGCGTCAAAAAACGCGTTATCTCGAAATCAATGCTCTAAAATTGCGTTTTCCGTACGAAAGCTTTCTTTACACAATCGCAACAAATGCTTCCGACAAAGGATCGATAGACAACGAAGCTCGAGGACCAAACAGTGATCCAAACTCACCCGTTAGGCGAGTTGACAAACACCACAGTCTAACTCGCCCAAAATTGGCGAGTTGACCAAGCAAATGGTGACTCGCCCATTTGGCGAGTGGCACCAAGCAAGATGGTCAAACTCGCCTGTTCGGCGAAGCCGGACCAACCCAACTCGCCCGCCGAAGGTGAGCTGGGCCAAACAATAACCAGGATCTTTATGCCTTCCGTTTGAACCTAGATAGCATCCCACCCCTCGTTTTGTCTCGATCGCGATTTATCGTCGGGATTTTACGATAAAAACGCGAAGCACTCAGTTCTCGACTGAAGTTTGTGGTTCATCGTATAAACAACAACGGTTAACTATGACGCCCAACCAATGCTTCTAAACTATAACAAGAACCTGTTGGAAACTCCTAGCCAAAGCGGCGTTGTATCATTAAAAAACATTCTTCGGAGGAAAAATTCGCTACAAAAATTTAAGTCAAATACGGCCCAAAGAGGCCCTAGAATGCCGCTAAAAGATTCCACTTATGATCATCGAAATGAGCCCCAAAAATGTTATGATGGTGACTTCCTAGACTCGCAGAAGAAGATAAATCTCCCAAAATCAGAAGAATAAATGTCAAGTTTTCCAAGATCATGATTGAAAAATAGCAGATAGAAAGGAATGTTTCCAAAAAGCCGATAAACCTCGACCATATGCGTCAAAAAAGGAAGAGGAACCGACCCAAATGGCATACTATAAGGAGCAGGCTTAAAGCTAAAGGAAAAGGGTGATCGAAAAGATTTAGACCTAGGCAGAAGCTCTGCCTAGCTGCTATAAGAACTTAGAACTTAGGATGGCCTACGGAAGGACAGAGTTATACTCAGAATGTTTATCTCCATCTTTGTTCGACAATTTCTGGTTGTCCTTAGACTCATACAACTATTTCACTTGGAAACCCTAAGCTTATATTCGCAACAAGCTCGGTTTTTATGACTGGCACTCGATACCAGAAGAACTTAGCTCCGTCACGTTCGGATCTCTTGGTCCATTCTTTATTGAACTCGTTCGAGCTTGATCCTCGAAAAGAGGTACTTAGGCAGCCTTTCAAACAAAAGTTTTAGTCCGAAATCAAACAAAATCTTTCTCATATCTTTTTCTCTTTTTGTATATCGCAGACTGTGACTAAACTAGGATTTAAGGTTTTGCGTTGCTAGAACCGAGGTAACTCCTAACAGCTCTTACGCCGAAGGCTATTGATAATCCTTTGGGAATGGACATGTAACGCTCTTACGCCGGATTCATGAAATAAGATCACTTTTTCTATAGAGCATTTGTTATCTTCATACTTTCCGCGTTTATATTCGATTAGTTTATCGTTGCGCTCCGCCAGAAGGGAATCAGGGGACCTCGCGGAAAAGTTTCAGGGTTTCAGACTTTTCCTTAATTAAGAAATCTGAGAGTGCCGAATTCGGTTCCACAATTATCTATACAGGAATAGGATAGCGATATGTAAAGTTTCTTTGTGGATTAACTGATAGGATGTGGTTGCAACAAAGTTAGGTGACCAATAATACTTAGACATTATGTGGAGTTCTGCCTTTTTAAAACCGCTTTCACATGCTTTGTTTGCTTGAGGACAAGCAAAAGGTTAAGTTTTGGGGAGTTTGATATGCCATGGATTTTAACTATTTTTCCTATGATATATAGAGTATTTTTAGATTCTTTAATGTGCATTTGGTATTGTTTTTTAGATATTTATAGGTCTA
>CAJHQP010011597.1:0-14702 GCA_905132765.1 Moricandia arvensis
GAAACCATCAGTATAGGAACCAACATCCTATGGAAGGTGATTTCTCCAAAAAAATCGTAAAAAAATTTAAGCCAAAAAACGGCCCGAAAAGGACTAAAACGCGGCAAAAGCCACTTACGATTTTAAAAAAAATGAGCCCAAGATACAATGACGGTTTACTTGATTTTCGTGGAATATAAATAGAAAATAAGATCAATGTCAAGTTTCCAGAATAATCATGTGATCAAGAACATAAAGAAGATTTCCGCAAAGAGATTGACTCGAATCAGTGGTAGGAAAGAAAAGACGACCGACCTAGGAGGAATATATAAGGAGAGTCAGGACGAAGTGCACAAGGGATCAGAAAATTAGACCTTAGGAAATTCTTGTTAGCTCTAGGAGAACTTAGGAATTTGGTGGCTAGACTAGTGAGTTCCATACTTAGAATGTTTTACTGCCTGCTCTTTTGTTCTCCATTTTTGACGATTCTCCGATCATCCTGCTTTTGGTCAAAACTCTGTAACTTTACTCTATCTTAATCAATAAAACGCCTCTGTGCAATTTTTATGATATTTTGTTATATCTTTTTTTTTTGTATTCGTGTGTTTATGTAGGAAATCCATATCCTCAAGAAAAGTCGAGAATCTCGGTTTTCCTCCATTCACTAAAATCGACAGTTTTGAATTTCGCTTCCCACATCAGAGCTCTCTCTAAAGGGTACGTAGAACACATTTCTCTTAAGGTTCCTCACCTAGCTTAGTAAAATGGTTCACAAATAATGTTTGACCATCGATTATTGGTCTCTTGACTAGCTTCTCCATGTCAAAGTTCATCATTATATCACTCACATTCAGACATATATGTCCTTTCTTCACGTCTATGATTTCACCATCTGTAGCCAAAAACGGTCTCCCCAAAATAAGAAGATCTTTAGGTTCTTGCACTTACTTCACCATTACAAAAACATTCGCTTATCCTTATGGGCACATCTTCTAGAATACCTTCTAGATTTTGAACAAACCTATCAGCAACAAAAATAGGTATCCTAGTAGGTTTGAACTCTGTTAGCCCAATGGATATTGCAAATGAGTAAGGCATAGGTTCACATTAGATCCTAAATCGGTAGAGGGATATATGAAATATCTTAGTGAAGATGTTGCAATTCAAAAAAAACTACCAGAGTCTACTGGGAAGTTCTCTCTAGAATCCTCTTTCTGAATCATAACACTGACTTGCTCAGAGATCATCATCCACCTTGGTCAGACTAGGTCTTTTGTTACGCATTTTTTCACATACCTTCTATTCATAGGAGAAGTTTAACGGGATCAATTCAAGAACAATGATTTATCATGTGATTCCTTGCAATCTGGCATCATACCAATCTTTTTTTACGCCTTCTTTGCGGTTAAAGGAAAATTTGGTTGTATGGTATCCCTTCTAGCAAGTGTTATGAGATTTGATGACTGAGGATACTGCCCCGGGACAGGCTGTCGTTTAATGCTTGTTTGGTGTCGGTTTACTTCAATGGTGAACCTTTTCTCCAATTTTGGGTGAGTTTTGTCCACTTCTCAGAGTGACAGAACGAAACATGATGCCTAGGATTAGTATAAGTTATACCAGGAAATAATCCTTCTTCTCTCTTTACAAACCCAACGGTCTGTGTGACGTGGCCATCCAGTTTCTTAACACGGTCACTTAGAGCTTCAAAATTCCCAGTCAAATCAGTGTATATGGAATATATCTTTTCATTGAAGTTTACAGCCATCCTCTGCTGGTCCGCAAGGATCTGATTCAGCCTGGATTCTACCTTACTTTTTTAACTTGTGAAATTGCATCATAGTTGCTCAAGAAACCACCACTGTTCTGGAAAGACTTTTAATGTTGAAGTTTCTGGTTGTGGTTGTCAGAACTCATGTTCCATGCTGCTTGACAAAGCGATGACCTAGAATACCACTCCCCATCGATAAAATATACATGTTCTTCTTCTTTACATGAGAAAGTCTCAGCATCGGAAAACTGTAATCGTTTGTTGCCAACAAGTAGAGCATGAACTGAATATATACTTGCTTTCGTCTCAGCTATATGGTCTACATCTCTATTCTCAGCCGATTTCCTTCTTTTGATATCAGTCCTCTTGGCACTATCGCTAGATGCCACATTTTCAATGAGTCTTTTATCATCTTCAAGGCTCCAATATTGAAGTTTCCTTTACTTACAGCATCAAGAGATATCTGGTATGTCAAATCGAGCTCCCTAAAAAAAGTGAAGCAGCACAATCTCTGAGTAACATGGTGTGGATAGCCTTGTTGGTACGCTCTGAATCTCACCCATGAAGCTTTAAATGGCTCTGTGTTGCCTTGAGAGAACATAGAGATGTTTCTATTCAGCTTCTCATTTCTTGCATCATCAAAAAATTGTTGAGGAAGACCTTTTTAGTATCATTCCAGCAAGTCAAGGATCCAAGATGTAACTGTTTCAGCTAGTATTTTGCATCTCCAGCAAGAGAATACGGAAAAATATTTCAAAATAAGTTGTCTCCAGAGACTGTCACACTTATACTTGATTCTATATCCTCAAAGATTTCTATGTGGTCCACTGGATGTTCATCAGGACGACCACAAAAGAATCATTCACCTACAATAGTGAATTATTTGAGGTTAAGCTGAAAGACACTCCTTTGGAATGCTGGTGGGCGGATCGCTGATCTGTTAGAGTAGAACTGATCATGCCTGTAGTGGTCTTGGAGTGCTCTCTGGCGCTCAATCCTCGCATTCACAGTAACAACGATTTCATCAGGAATTGCAGCCTCCTGTTCGCCAATCAATTGGCATGCAGTGTTGCACGGACGAGCCTCTACATCTCATAAGACTCCCGCTTCATCAGCGTTCAAGATTATATGCGTAGACATCTCTGCCTTCTGCTGAATAGTGTCGATCGATATTGTAACGCTGTCAATCGACACTAGTTGTTCAAAATCCAAGTTCTTTCTGTTTCAGTAGTACCTGTTTTAACAGGCAAATGAAAAAGAACTTATTATTAAACGAAATAAAAATCTAGACTAGACATCGTGAATGAGATAAATGCAGTTATGTGGGGCAACACCTGGGGAGAAGCTGTCTACGTGAATATGGCTCGCAACCTTGCCGCTATAAGAGGCTTATGTGGTATTGCGATGCGATCTTCATACCCTCTCAATAACTCGTTTTCTACTGATATAAGGTCTATGGTCTAATAAGATTAACTAAATGTAAGCATGTTTTGCAAGGCACTGAGTGGCCAACAACTTATTTGACTTTGAAAGAAAATAAATGTAGTCGATGAGTTTGGCTTTGTAATAAATTTCGAATATGTATGGGAATAATGTTTGGAGTTGTAACTAAACATGCTCAATATTTTCAGTTTGCTGTTTTTTCCTCGTGCTTGACAGCTGAAGATTCATAGTGATATGGTGTCAAATCCATCAAAAGAATCAAAATGTATTACAAACAAATCAATTGTAATCTTTTTTTTGTCAATTAAAGAATCCTATGAAATCCATTAACTTACTCCTACTTACAATTACATTAAAATCTATTGAATTCATTGATTCAATAACACCCTCTTAGGACTTGTTTAAGTTACAAAATAGTTGTGTGTATAAGAATAGGACAATATTGCAACTACATTGTAACTACTAGTGGTAAAACCTTGGCAAAATTTTACAATGTATCTCAATTACATGGTTTCTTTTTGACTATGACACATTTTGTGAGCCAGTCTCGGTATCTGACCTCCGTTATGGACCCGACTTTGAGGAGTTTCTCAATTTTGTCGTTGACCGCGGTAGCGTGTCCCGTTCCCAACTGTTTTCATTTTTGTTTAACAGGTTGGAAAGCTGTATCGACTTTGAGTTCATGGCATGTTATGTTAATATCGATCCATGGCATGTCTTTTGCAGCCCAAGCGAACATGTGAAAGTTCTTTTTGAGACAAGCTATAATTTTTGTTTTAAAGGCTCAAAGAGATTAGCGCCGACTTCAACGCAACCCTCAAAGGACCTCTCGTCGAGAAATACCAAGACAATGGGTTCGCAAGTTTGTTCGCGCTTTTTTTCTAAAGCCTCAGCTTTTCGTAATTCCCAGAAGATTTCCGTTTCATCTCGTTCTAGGGCTTTCTCGACAGACGCGACAAAGTTTCTGCTATCAAATTTTTCATTTTAACTCTACAGTGAAACAAACTTGTGACATTCTCCGATCTCCCTGGATTTTTTCGGTATCAAAAGGGGTAGGAAACTTGAGACACAAGTGGTATGTCGATGGTATGGCTTACATGGAGTTCAGCCACGGAACGCCCATGATTGCGTTGTATGATGCAGGGCGATCGATGACTAATAACTCCACGTTTTTGTTTATGTTGCTAGCTTTAACCATGAGGTTAATCGAGCAAAGGTCATAGTAGCTTCTTCCGGGAATCCCACTAACTGGCTTGGACATTCCATGATTTCATAAATTTTAATTTTCATTCTCTCGAGGGTATTTTTGAAGATGATATCAGCGGAGCTTCCAGTGTCGACTAGTACTCTCGTGACATCAATATTTTGGACTGTCAACTCGATGATAAGGAGGTCATTGCGAGGGTTGGATTGAATGGCCGGTTCTCTATCCTTGAAAGAGATGACAATACTGTCTGTTAGGTTGGAAATATCGCTTCCTGATCATTCAGTGATCTTAGAGTTAGAGAATACGAACCCCTTCCTTCTAGCGCCAAATTTTGGAAACCGAATTTCAAACTGTCGATTTCCGTAACCGGAGAAAAGCCAAGAAACCCTAAATTTCCTTGAGGTCCCGGATTCCCTGCAAAAACACACCAATACAAAAAAGAAGCAATAACAAAATATCAAAAGAAGTTGCTCAGAGGCGTTTTATTAATTAAGATGAAGTAAAGTTACAGAGATTCATCGAAAGTATGGACAAAAATTCGACCAAAATGGAGACTACAGATTGAAACAGTAAAATGTTCTAATTTCTGAAATCGCTAGTCTACAAATCAAACCAAAAAAATCATGTAAACTACAATTTTGAACAGTTGATGCTCCCAATCTAGTAGTCCATCACCCTAAACCGTTTTAAATTCCGATCTTAACCCTAAAACTTTTGATTTCTCTTAATCCCCAGAAATTCCCTAAACTAAGAGATTTAGAGAACATACCTTGAATATCAGTGGATTTAGTGAACTAAACAAACATAGGGTGAAATCGAGTGGGTTAGGCTTAAGAATGAGCAAATTTGGCAAAAATTTGAGAGAGAAACCGACTCTAGAAATCGCAACAATTTTGGCGGTTATGAAAAGTGTTTATGAAAAGGGGTCATGTCGAGCTTGTATAGACTCGACACTCCTCCATTGATTGATGTTCCTATAGGAACGTCGATCGATGGTTATTGGTGTGCCTCCTATTTCAATTTAAAGTTAACGTGTATATTATATATTTATTATATATATATTATTTATTATTTTATAACTAATTTTTTAAAAAGATTTCAAATTCTAAATATTTACAAGTGGGTTACCTCCTACTCAGCGCTTGTTCAAGGTCGTAAGCTTGACAAAAAATGAGTTTATCAATCAAGATTTGGCGTCTCTAGACGCATGGTCTGAGAACGTAGAATTTCAGATTTAGCCTAGTAATTATTTATTCTTTGCTCATTCACTGTGAAGTCCTCCCCTTTCGGGTTAATAAAAAATCACTCCATAAGGAGTAACTTCTTTCACAGTGAATGGTCATGACCAACGAGAACGCAACTTTCCGCGAAAGAGTCAACCGATAGTTGTACAAGAGTACTTGGTAGCTAGGTATGAAATGCCTATAAATGTTTTTCTAGTCGTGATAGGCTTTAGTTCTCTCTTTGTACAATTTCGAGTTCTCCTAGGTGTGATACCTGATCTCGTCCATTTCATTCAATTGGAGTAATCTCCGTTTTTGCAGCAGGTTTAGCATTAAAATTCGTTGTTTTGATGGCCCATTCTGCTTTGTGTGCTAGCTCAACTGGGAGATGTCATGCTTTTCCATAGATAAAATGGAACGGGGGTAGTCCCTAACGGTGTCTTAAACGCGGTCCGGTAGGCCCAAAGTGCATCATCCAATTTTAAAGACCAATCTTTACGGGTTGATCCTACCGTCTTTTCTAAGATTTCTTTGAATTGACTTTTGGATACTTCTACTTGTCCGGTATTCTGAGGTTGATAGGGTGCTTCTACTCGATGGTGAACACCATGTTTCTTGAGTAGTTTTGAAAACACTTTTTTGCTTATTATGATTCATGGAACTTCATATCGGGAAAGATTATACTTTTGAAAAGTTTTACGACTACAACAGCGTCATTTTTCAGGTGCCTATCGCTTAAACCCATTTGGATACGTAGTTTACAGCGATTAATATGTATCAGTTTCGGTGCGAAGAAGGAAAATGACCCATAAGTCGATGCCCCAGAAATCAAACACTTCAACTTCAAGTATGAAATTATGTTCCATTTCGTGTCTCTTGCTGATTTTTCCTCTCCTTTGGCAGGGATCACACTTTTCTACGTAAGCTTGAGCATCACGGAACATGATTGGCCACCAAAAGTCTGCTTGTAAAATTTTTGACACTGTCTTAAAACTGGCAAAATGTCTAGAATAATCGGATCCATGACAATGGTACAAAATATATGAGGTTTCACTTTCAGCAACACATCGTCTGTATATGATGTCATAACAATGTTTGTAAAGGAAGGGTTTATCCCATTAATATCTCCGGATTTCTCTCAGAGATTTCTTTTTTTGTGGTATCCTTTAAAGATTACGGGTTCTACCTTAGGTGCAAGATAATTTACTATATATGCGTACCGGGGTCCATCAGAGGTGTTCGAAGAACACACCCCGCCTTAAACTTCTACCTCCGGGAGAATCACTGTTTGAAATCAAAGGATTGCATTTAACAGTTATATCGAGTGGGATTACCATCTCGTCCTTCCTTTCTGAGATGTCATTGATCGATATTTCTTTGCGGGAATCGATTCTTCTTCATGCGACGAACGTACATGACCAATGAAAGTCAATTTTTCTTGTTAGACGTCTTATGTAGGTAGGAAATCGTCGATATGGATATTGTCTTTGACTCTTATTCGAGATAGGTGATCTGTGACTCTTTTTTCTACTCCTTTCTTATCCTTCACTTATATGTCGAATTCCTGTAAGGAGAATCCATCTTATAAGTCTAGGTTTCATATCCTTTTGTTCATTAAATATCTCAAGGCGCATGGTCGGTATGGACGATCAATTTTGAACCGACTAGATAAGAGTGCAATTATTCGAAAGCAACACTACAGCTAGTAATTCTTTTTCTGTTGCGTAATTGCGTTGTGCATCATCGAGATTCCTACTAGTGTAGTATATATGGTGCAGCTTTTTGTCCCTTTTTTGTTTGATCACAGTGCCTACAGAAAAATCGCTGGCGTCACACATGATTTCAAAAGGTAAACTCCAGTCTGGTGCTAGCACGATTGGAGCAGATACGATGGCTGATTTGATTTCTTTGAAAGCTGTCAGACATTCGGGTGTGAAGTCGAACTTTACTTCTTCATTTCTTTACATAGGAGTGCTCTGAGAGGTCTAGAAATCTATCAAATCCAGCATGTCCTAAGAAGCTTCTAACGTTTTTCACGTTTGTGGGTCGTGACAACCTTGTCATTACTTCGATTTTGGCTTTGTCCACCTCAATACCGGCTGCTGAGACCTTGTGTCCAAAAACGATTTCACAGTTAACCATAAAGTGGAAATTTCCCCAATTTAGGACTAGATTCTTTTCTTCGCATCTTGCAAACACCTTGGACAGGTTATCCAGGCACATTTTAAAATCTGGTCCGTAAACTGAGAAATCGTCCATGAAAACTTCCATGAAGTCCTCGATCATATCAGTGAATATAGACATCATGCATCTCTGGAATGTTTTAGGAGCGTTACAGATCCCGAAAGGCATTCTGCGGTATGCGAATGTTCCATAAGGACATGTGAAAGTGGTCTTTTCTTGATCGTCGGGATGTATAGGTATCTGGAAAAATCCTGAATACCCATCGAGGAAAAAATAGTATTGATGGCATTCTAGCCTCTCTAACATCTGATCAATAAAAGGTAGAGGAAAGTGATCCTTTCTTGTGGCAGCGTTTAGCTTTCTGTAGTCGATACACATTTCGTGTTCGGTTACAGTTCTCATCGGGATCAGTTTGTCTTTGTCATTCTTCACCACTGTAATTCCTCATTTCTTGGGGACAACATGAACTGGACTGACCCAGTTACTATATGATATTGGGTAACTAACACCTACTTCCAGAAGTTTCATTATTTCCTTTTGACTACTTCTTTCAGGTTGGGATTTTAATCTTCTCTGATGTTCAATGGATGATTTTGATTCATCCTCCAGGTGTATCATATGCATGCATAGATTAGGGAAAATTCCTGGTATGTCATCTAAAGAGTATCTGATAGCCTTGTGATGTTTTTGCAACTTGCTAAGCAGAAGTGCTTGCTCTCTTCTTTTCAGGTCGGAATTGTTGATGATAGGATATGAGTTTTCATAAAGAAAAACATATTTAAGTCCAGTTGGGAGCGGTTTACGATAAATCTTGGTTGCTTTCTCCTTACTCTAATCTTCGGTCATTGAACGCTGTCGATCGACGGTATACTTGTCCTATCGATCGATGATGGTCGCGAAGTCGATTTACTCGATGTCCACATTCATTATTTCTCTGGTGGCATCCATTAATCTCTCATATTCCTCAGCTCGATCATCCAACGCAAAAATTTCGCTGTCCAGAGATGTGATTTCTCTCCCCAAGGGATCATTAGGGCACATATCCATAAACGGCTCTTCAAATAATTTAGAACGGTGATCTATATAGTAGGCTTTACCATCAATCAAGGGTTTCTTGAATATCTTTTCCATATCAAAAACCATTGGTATTTTTTTGGATATTGAGACATATGCGTCCTTCTCTGAAATCAATTATCGTTAAGGCTGTAGCTAGAAATGGTCTTCCTAAAATTAGGGGATTTCTGGGTTCTTTCTCATATCTTAGCACTATGAATCTGCAGTATAAGACAGTCATGAATGCGAATGGGCACATCTTCAAGTACACCTTCTGGAATCCTAGTGGATCTATAGGATAAAACGAGTGTGATCCGGGTAGACTGAAACTGAGTTAGCCTGAGGGTGATGGCGCTCGAGTAAGGCATCAAGTTTACACTAGAGCCTAAATCATATAGTGACCTTTGGAATCTCTCATTCCGGATGGTGCAATCTAGAACAAAGCTACAAAGATCAAGAAGTTTAACTGGGGTTTCTCCTTGAATAATCACGCTCACTTCCTCGGATACCATCATTATGGTATCCTCTGTCTCACTGAATCCTCGTGATACTGCATCTTTCACATATTTCCTGATTGGCAAGTGAAACCTTTAAAGCATCGCTAAGTGGCATCTCGTTGATCACTTTATCAGAAGATTTCTTGCATATTGCTTGATCTAACTCTTTTTCGCTTAGCATTACTACCAAGAAAAGGGGTTCTCGCTTGGTAGACCCTAGTTTGAACCGGATCGTTAATCTTTGGTTTGGGGTTGGGCATCGATCATTCTAGGTATAGAGTGTCGATCGACGGTCTTGCGATCCTCCAATTTTGTTCCTTTCTCTTCAGGCTAGTGGGAAATTCCTATAGGTCATTTGTGGTGTAATACTTCTGTTTCAGGAAGAATTTTGAGACCAGGCTCGTCAATATCAAGATGAATGGGATTTGACTTTCCTTACCGTCCTGCACAATTCTAGTAAATTCATCAATGGTGATGCTCTCTTTTGCGCTGGGAATGAGAAGTTTTCCGCTTCGTAAAGCTACAACATTGATATGAATCCTAGGGTTGGTGTTTTTAATACCAGGTAGGAATCATTCTTTCTCCTGATAGACATGGCGTTACTCATAACTTAGTTGTCGATCCTCTTAATTTGCTCACTCCGGGTTTTGAATTTCTCCGTAATCTCTGAGCATATTAAATCTAATTTATCGTCGAGGTCGGCGGCTACCCTACGGTTTCCTGCGTACACTTAATTCATTCTAGATTTTGAACTTCTTTCGTGTTTTCTCATAGTTACGTCGTAGTTTCTTGAGAAACTGCCAATGTTTTTCCCATATCGTTGATCGTTTAAAATCATCAAATCCGTGAACTGAAATATTTTCTCGTTCCTGGAAGAAATATCATCGTCCTCACCATGTTGTTCGGATTGAGTGTGTTTATCTAGAAGAGCTGCTACTGAAACCAAAATCGTTTTCACTTGGATAAAGTGCTTCTCCTCTGCGGACGTTGATGGTTCCTTTCCTTGGTATCTTCCTCTCAAAGGCTATACCTAAACTATATTTTCAGTCATCCTCTTAGCGTCCTCAGGGTTTCGTGTACTGGAATTCCCCTCCCTGGTTGTATCGTTGTTCGGATGGATTGTTTGATAGTCTAGGTTTAGTCCTCTATAAAAGTTGTTGATGAGTTGGGGTTATGAAAATCCATGGTGTGGGCATGGGAATTGGTATTCCTTGAACCTCTCCCAAGCGTTTTTGAAAGATTCGAGGTTACCTTGATGGAATGTAGAAATTTCTCTTCTCTCTTCCCAGTATCTCTCTTCATCGAAGAAGTGATTAATGAAAGCGTTTCTTATATCTTTCTAGCAAGTTAAGGATCCTGATGGTAGCTGGTCTAGCCACCTCCAGGCATCCCGACAATGGAGAAATGGAAAAGCTTGCAACGGTTAAATCCGTCAGGCACCATGTCTTCTAGCAGTTCGATGTGATCGTTCGTGTGTTCAGTTGGGAGACCACCAAACGGATTTTTACGTATCAGAACAAGGTACTCAGCATTAAGTTCAGAGTTTCCTGCATGGTTATCTGGTAATCTGATAGCAGACCTATTGGAATATGTTTTGCTGGGGTTTTATTATTCAAGCATTGACAATTTATAGTTAAACACATCTTTTGGAGTTTTAGTAATTTGGTCAGGGATTGCAGTCTCCTGTTTATTAATGATTTAGCTTGCTTTGTTGCTTTCATGATCATTCAGATATTTCAAAACTACTTCTTCCTTAATAAATTCAGTATATACGTACTTACCTGCTTTCGGCTGATCGGAATCGATCGATGGAGGTAGTAGAGTGTCACCCCGACATTAGTGGACGAACGTGTATCGATCCTAGAAAAGATCCGTCGATCGATTCTCGTTGTCCAGAGTCCATATGCTTTTCACAAGGTACTTGTGTCATTTGGAATAAGAAAATAATAGGTTAGCAATAGTAAAGTAAAAACCTAGACTATATTCTAAACTAAATCTAATGGCAAATTAGAAAGAGTCCCCAGCAACAATGCCAAATTTGATGTGGGTTTTATTCGCATTGTCAAATTAAACTTGTATGCTACTTTTTACTCTCTCAAATAAGAGGTTCAGTGTATTACTTAGGGATCGAATCCACAGGGACTCTACGATTACACAATAGATTTATTGTTTCAAAATAAAGCTAGATTAAAGTATTAATTGATGAAGAGTGATTTAAGAATTTGTTTAGTTTGTAAATATTACTGGGAATGATTATAATTAGGGGAACTCTCAGGTAAACTAAGTATTGTTGACTAACAGAATGTTAAGGGTTTTTGTGAACTGTTGTTTTGAACTCAAACTCTAAAGTTTAGGCAAGTCACTCTTGTGAGTCTTAACGGAGTGTCAATCGATGGCCCCTACATGGTGTCGATCGACGCTCCTTCTAAACAGATACAAATTTTATGTTTGATATGTTCTCTAAGATCCTAATTCAACTCTCGTTTGTTTTTAGGGTTTTAGAATGTTTAAGACATGGTTCAGGGTATAACCATGATCTCACTTACGCTACAACATCCTGTAATCTAAGGTTGAGGTGATCAGACTCAGTTTTAGCATTAAGATCTACTTAAACAAAAACTAATTAGAATAACCCTAACAATTTTATAACATCAGCAAGCCACTAACTACCGTAGAAGAACCCAAAATCTAACAATGAACTACTCAGACATGATTGTGATAAACATGATGAATAGCTGAATGAATTGCATAGAAATAACAATAAGAAAACAAGGGAGTTCAAGATCTTAGTCTGTTAATAGAACAGATCTCTCCCTTCTAAGGTTGCCGTCAAGGTTGCAAGTCTCAAAAGAGTTGTAGAACAAGTGTCTCCAAAAGTATGGTGCAAAACAGCTAAGAAACCTAATAAATAGTCTAAAATGCGGCCAGAGACTTTTCTTGCAAATAATGAAACTTCTGGGTAAAATTGTGATTTCTTCAAATCTTCTATTAACTCGTGGAAGTTTCGAACGTCGATCGATACTCATGGTGAGACATCCATCGATGGTTTCTGTGAATTCTAGTTTTGACTTCGAGTTTTCGGCTAAGCATTCTTTAATGCTCCAGAATGATCTAAAATCTCCAATTGCTCCCAATTCATCCGTAAGCAACCTCGTGTTCGGATCCAAATGAGGTCGATCGATCGAAGAACGAAAATAGTTTGAAGAAGACATGTTTTTAGAATAAAATTCGTGTGTAAAGAGAGTAAGAGGGAGGATTGAGATATGGAGTGAATGAGGAGAAGAGGAGTGTGTGTTTTTATAGGAGAAATGCCCGGCTATACCGAGGGAATTCCGACGGAATTCCGAGGCAAACGGCTACTCCGTCGGAATTTCCTCGAATTCCCAACGGCTCTCAAACGGCTCTCTAACGTCTATATTTCCGTCGGAAGTCATCGGTATTTTCCGAGGAGAGAAACTTTCCTCGGTATTCCATCAGAATTCGCTCGGGGAATTTCCTCGGAATATTCCGAGGAAACATAAAAATTTCGTTTCCTCGGAATTTTCTTCGGAATGTCTCGGTAATTTCCGAGGATTTCATTTTCCGTCGGAACGTCCGTCAGATAACGCTGTTTTCTTGTAGTGAACCACAGCCGAAAAATTTTGAGAGAGGCAAGCCATGTAATCTATAGATCTCACAGAAAAACAAAGTGTCAACTTGTAAGGCGTCAGTTGTCTTCTTGCAAGGCACAAAATGTGCTTTTTTGAAAATTGATCGACATCAAGAAGATGGAGTCAAAACTACATTGAGTGCGAGGAAGTCCGATAACGAAGTCCATACTGATGTCTGTCCAAGGCTGTGTAGGAACGGGCATGGCATATAAGACCAGCATTTGTCGAATGTCCCTTTAGAATTTTGACAGATAACGCAGCGTTCCACAAACCTTTCAACGTCACGTCACAATGTTGCCCAAAGTACGAGGAGGACACTAAATGGAGAGTACGATCCCGTCCGACGTGACCTTCATGTTGTTGAGAACGAGTCTTGCGAACCATCGTAGAAGGCAGAGTGATTTAGAGTGTAGCAGAGCTCTGATATACCAAACTGGTGCAACGTACGATAGAATGAACGGTCAATCAACGAATGTTTAGGGTTCATAGAGACATGTTCTTGGACAATCAAATAGTTTTTTACGATAACTTCTTTTTGATGAATTGAATCGAATCTCACAGAGAGTAAGCAAAAGCTCTAATTTTATTATCAAAAATTATGAGAAACAACAATCTTAACTCTGGTTATATAATCCTTCCTTTAAACTATCTCTAAGAGAAGAAGGATTTCATAAACGTTACTTTAAAAGGATAAATCAAAAAGGAAAGACATAAATACAAAACTTAAATCGTGAAAGCTAAGGTTTTGTCCAAACGAGTTACGTTGGGGCCAGCTGTAGCTGATGCTGCATCATTGGAGTAAACTCATTGGCGAGCTGTTGTCAGTGCGAAGTCGAGGAAGATCCAAGATTCGGAACAAGACGACTCTTGGACTTTGTTCACGAGGATGATGATTGTTGACCTTTTTAATGGGCCAGACTAAAATAAACAGGCCTAACGAATAACCAACGATCCAATCAGCTACATCATCCTATTAACTATTGAAGTATTGTTTAATATTTTATATCGACGAAACGAGCCAACATGATGTACAAAAAGTTAGCTTCTAGAAAAAGGTAGTAACTCTATATACGTATCTATAAAATTGATACATATGTAGACCAGAAAGTTTAGTCTAAGGAGTCAATACTAAAAGTGAAGAAGACAAAGAACACATATTTAAATACAAATGGAAGAAAAGAAAAATGAACGGCGAAACATTGCCTAGAACGACACTGTCACATAAAAGAGGTCGGCCACTTTGCTTTAATCGAAAGTGAAGAGAAGTGATAAAACCATCGTAATGTGTTGTCCATGTCAACTGTGAACAGGTTTCGTATGGTGTATCTCCCACGTGAACAAAAAGAATTATGATTACTTAAAAATGTTATAAATTTTAGCTTTTTTTGTAAAAAGAAGGGCAAATCTCTCAAGTAATCTCTTTTGAAGTTTTGTCACAATATAGCTTTCAAAAACAAAAATGACAAAACTAACTTTTTTTTATTTTCAAAAAATTAATTTTTATATTATTTTTTTTAATTTTAAACCTCAACCCCAAAATCCCACTCCATAACTCTAAACCATAAGATTAGATTAGTTAACCCATGAGTATAAATGTATATTAATCATTTTGTTAACGCAGTTATTTTGGTCATTTTTCTCCTTAAAAACTATTTTTATGACAAAAACTTTTTTTAGGGCTATCTCAGGGAATTCCTC
>CAJHQP010011598.1:0-14696 GCA_905132765.1 Moricandia arvensis
GTGCACTAGTAAGCTTCCTCATAGAATCGGTACTCTTTGGCCTCATCACTTGAACATGACCACCGCCTTCTGCTTCTTGCTCTTCCAAGTCCACCAAGGTTGCCTCCGAAGAATGTACATATTACCCAGTAGTGTGATCTCCTATCAACCCTATTCTCCTTGCCCATCAGCATTCACAATATCCAGTGATCTCAGTGGTCCATTGCATCCCATCCAAACACCTTGCAAGGAGCTTCTCTGAAGTTATCTCCAAGATCCTCTCCCACCAGGTTCCAGTGATGAACCTTAGGGGTTTGCATATTCTGACTGACTTGGTTCACAACAAAACACACATCTGACCAGTGATAGTTAGATATATGAGCTTCCCAACCATCCACCTTTTTTTATTACTTTCTTTACATCTTTCAAAGGAGTCTTCAAACTCCCCCTCTCGCAATACGTTGTACATTTCTTCCAATGGTTTTGGCATGTCTTCCTCCAAGGTGTCCTGCCCTCATTTAAAAGATCAAAGTGTGTACTTCCTGTTGGGATAGAAAAGCCCTCTTTAGAGCGGCATATTTCAATTTCTAGGAAGTACTTCAACTCACCCAAGTCTTTGATGTATCAAAGATATTTTATTGAAAGCTTTGGTCTGAGAGCATACCTTCCTTGATCACTGCCAGTGATTGATAATGTCATCAACATACACTAGAATGCCACAATCCCTTGCTTTCTGGTTAGAGTGAAGAGATGTATGATCTGCCTCAGATTCACAAATCCTCTACCATGTGAGTGTGGTGCTGAGCTTTATGATACCAAGCCCTTGGCAGATGCTTTCCAAGCCATAAGATTGCCTTCTTCAACCTTAATACATTCCCGGTTTGATTCATGCTTTCTGGCCAGATTTTCTCATGTATACCTCATCTTCCAACTCTCCTTGAGAAAGGCATTCTTCACATCCATCTGCCATATCCCATGCTAAGTTGACAACAAGTGCATAGAAGAATCCTTTTAGGATGAAGCTTGGCCACTAGCTGCAAATTGTATCAGGTAATGTTCCCCAACACTGAGTGTATTCCTCTTGCCAAGTAGCCTTGTCTTTCTCCTTTCTGGTTTCCATTGGGCTAAGTACTTGAGGTGTGATATGAGGCGACTTTTACAGTATTTCTTGTCTTTGGGGAGCTCATTATCAAACCATGTATCATCTGATCGTTGGCATTAATCTCATCTCCAACAGAATCTCTCCACTTCCTCATGTTGGCATAGCCTCTTCAGAAGATTTTGATGTATTTCTGGTCCAATTCCCAATGAAGAACTTGATGCTCTTCAGGATATGAGCAAGGGAACATACTGCAACTCATTGATGGCCACAGCTTCAAGCATTGAAGTACACTCTTGTATTTGATCCAGTTCGAAGCCAGGTTTTCTTGATTCTTGGTACTCCTTCTTCAAAGGCTATATCTGATCATGTCTTTCCTCATTTGCTTTCACTTGGTTCACCTACTTAGTCTCAGTTTCTGATTATTGATGGGCATCTCTCTTGATCATGAGGTACTGAAGTCCTTTAGGCTCTCCATTTCCTATTGCCCCCTCATGATCAGATAAGTGACTCCCAATATCTTCCTCATCCTCTTCTATATGCATGATGGGAAAACCTCCCTGACTTTTCAGGTTCTTTTGACAAACTGATGCCAGATTTTCCATAAATAATTTCTCAGATTATTGGCCTTGTTCTGCATGCTTGAGAAAATCTTTTTGAGGCTCATCCCAATTCCTCAGCATTTAAAACCCTTTGCCTTCCATAAACTTTAAACATATTGGATACAAGTACTCTCCTGTTTTCAACTTCAGGGTGATTCTACAACTGATTTATGAGTAACAAGTAAAGCTTCTTTACATCGTGAATCATTATGTTTTATTAGTATCAAGAAGAAATTGCCAAATCCCAACACAGCGTAAACATGGCATTCACTTCTTTTAACAGTGGATAACTTCTTCATCATAACTCCTATATATTGATTTAAATTTAGGTGATTATCCAACTGATTTAGAGTCCAAATCAAGATATTACTATCTTGATTCATTCATGCGTATTGATTAGAGATCAAGAAAGAAATTGCAAACTCTCCAAACAGGCAAACTGGAATCACTTCGCGTTAAAAGTGGGGATAACTTCTTCATTGCATGAACTCCTATTGATCCGGTTGACTTCAACTGTCAGGGGTGATTCTACAACTAGATTTGATCCAAATCAAGCTTCTTACATTCGTGATTGACATGGTCTGGGGTACTGTATTAGTATACAAGAATAGTAATTCCAAAATCTCCAAACAAAGGTAAATTGGAGTCACTTTGGATTAAAAGTGGGATAACTTCTTCATCAATAACTCCTATGGGGTATCTTGATTACAACATTCAGGGCTGATTCTACACTGATTATGAGTCGCCAAAAAAAAAAAAAAAATATCAAAGCTTCTTACATACGTGATTTCATTCTGGTTTTATTAGTATCAAGAAGAAATTGCCGAACTCTCCAAACAGTGCAAACTAGAAATTACTTCGTTTAAAAGTGGATAACTTCTTCATCGTAAACTGCCTATGATCTTGATTCAACTTCAGGGTGATCTACACTGATTAATAGGGGGGCGGGGGGGGGGGGGGGGGGGGGGGGGGGGGGGGGCGTGTCCAATTAAAAGCTTCTTAACATCGTTGAACATTTTGGTTTATTAGTATCAAGAAAAAATTGCCAAATCTCCACACAGGGTAAACTGGATTCCACTTCGGTTAAAAGTGGGATAACTTCTTCATTCATAACTCCTATATATTGATTCAAATTCAAAAGAAAAAAGGTGATTATCCACTGCATTTAGAGTCCAAATCAAGATTCTACATCTTGATTCATTATGGTTTGATTAGAATCAATAAGAAATTGCAAACTCTCCAAACAGGGCAAACTGGAATTCACTTCGGTTAAAGTGGATAACTTCTTCATCATTAACTCCTATGATCTTGATTCAACTTCAGGGTGATTCTACACTGATTTATGAGTCCAAATCAAGCTTCTTACATGTGATTAATTCTGGTTTTATTAGTATCAAAGAAGAAATTGCCAAATCTTAAAACAGGGCAAACTGGGATCCACTTCGGTTAAAAGTGGGATAGCTTCTTCATCAAACTCCAATGATATTGATTTTCAACTTCAGAATGATTCTACCACTGATTTTACGGGTCCAAATCAAGCTTTTTACATCTTGATTCATTCTGTTTGATTAGAATTAATATGAAATGGGCCAAATCTCCAAACAGGGGTAAACTGGAGTCACTTCGTTTAAAAGTGGGATAAACTTCTTTCATCATAACTCCTATGATCTTGATTCAAAATTTCATGGTGATTCTAAACTTATTATTAAGTCCAAATCAAGCTTCTCTACATCGTGATTCATTTCTGTTTTTTTTGCTATCAAGGAAAGAAATTGCCAAATCTCAAGAACAGGACCAAACTGGAATATCAACTGACGCGTTAAAAGTGAGATACACTTCTTCATCATAATATCCAATGATATTGATTCAACTTCAGGATTATTCTCACACTGATTTAAGAGTCCAAATCAAGCCTTCTTACATTCTTGATTCATTCTGTTTGATTATAATTCAAGAGGAAAAAATGTGAAATCTTCAAACAGGGTAAAACTGGAGTCTCTTCGGTAAAAGTGGGCTAACTTCTTCATCATAACATCCTATGGATCTTGATTCAATCAGGTGATCTAAACTGATTTATGAGTCCAAAATCAAGCTTCTTACATCGTTATTAATTCTGGTTTTATTATATCCAAGACGAAAAATTGCCAATATCCCCAAACAGGGTAAACTAGAGATCACTTTCGGTTAAAAGTGGGAAAAAACTTCTTCATCATAACTCCTATGATTCTTGATTCAACCTCAGGGTGTTTCTACCCACTTATTAATGAGTCCAAATCAAGCTGTCTTACAATCGTGATTAATTCTGGTTTTATTAGTATCAAGAATAATTGCCAAAATCTCCAAACAGGGCAAAATTGGAATCACTTCGGTAAAAGTGGGATATTCTTCATCATAAGTCCAATGATATTTATTCAAACTTCAGGATGATTCGTGTACTGATTTATGAGTCCAAATCAAGCCTCCTTACATCCTTAATCATTCTGGTTTGATTAGAATCAAGAAGAAAATTGTCAAATCTCCAAACAGGGTAATCTGCGAGTCACTTCGTTAAAAGTGGCGATAACTTCTTCGCTAGTTCTCCTTATCAAACAATTTCAACTTGCAGTTGTACTCTATTGGAATCTATCTCCATTAGCAATCATAACATGTCCATTTGCTGGGTTCTCTATATCTCTGAATACGACTCAGTATCACTTATTTCATATGATGAGCATGCACCAGAATCAATTATAAAGAGTTTGTCATGTTATGCAGCAGTATGAGATGACCAACTATCCTAGCAGAGTATAAGCATTCATCAGTTTATGATCAGAGACACTAGCAGTCTTAGATGCACCAAATGAGAGTACCCATATACAGCTTACCAAGAGTGTTTTACCAATCATCCTCGAGCATTTTGATGAGTGCATCCATGTCTGATCTCCGATGAACTCATGCTCAAAAGTGTCCTGGTTGGTTGCGTTGTCTGGTGGGCAGTGTAAGTTACAAAGCCTGTTCTCACCCCTTCTCGATTCTCAGCCTTCATTTGAACGGCTTGAGGCACCAGTTCCATGTTGATCACTTGCTCCATATGTGACATTGCCCTTGCTTCCCTCTCCTGCTGGAACTGGCCGGTGAGATGAGGGTGAAGGATGCCCAGCACTGATCTTCTGTGACATGTCTCTGCAATGATCACAGTTACCATTAAAACCTCCTTTCCTCATAGCTTCCCATTGCCACGTGCTTATCTTCATATCTGTTGACCTTGTTTGCTTGAGGCACCTCAGCTTGTCGTAGCTAGTGTGAGCTCTTCCTCCAAAGAGTCCTAATGACCACTGCTCTGGATTTGTGAGCATACCTACTTCAAGGCGTGGCAGCTCTCTGACCTCAGGATATGCTTGATAAGATCGTTATAGGAGGGTGTTGAGTGTGAGTAGTAGTCCAAAGACCTATCTCTTGCTCACGTCCTCATTCAGCTCATCAGATCAGTCAGTACTTGGCCTCAGCATCTCAAGCTCTGACCATAAAGCTCTAACTTTTGCCCAAATGCTGGTAACTCCATGTCTTCTTGGGCCAAGCGTTGTTGATGGCACCTCTTTAACTCAAATACCCTAGTGAGTTTGAGATGTTTTCATACACCTTCTGAAGTGTATCCCACAAGTCTTTTGCCTTCTCACAGTAGCTTAGCTTTCAAAAATAGACAAAAAGATCCAATGAACTTGTAGGATAGAACATTACCAGTAGATCTTCTTGCATCCACTTCACTTCATCACACACGACACCTCCTATCACCTTCTTTAGTGATGATCTTTGGAGCTTCATCTTCTAGGACATGGCCCACAGGCCCTTACTCACTGCGGTCTTCACTACACGAGACCATATAACAAGTAGTTCCCACTGTAAGTGTAACTGGAATTGACTGTAGTCTTGTGTTCTCCATCTTGTGATTTCGGATCAGAGTGTTCTTGAGTCTTCAACAATCACAAACCCAGATCTATAGAACCTGGCTCTGATACCATGAATCTTGAGTGAAACTGAGTATAGACAGAAAATAGAGTGAAGAATAGTGCAGACTTGATAAGCAAAGTAATGACTAATACGGGTAGACGACTTAAGCAACCATTAGAGAAGAGAAAGTTTTAGAGAGATATAACGAGAGAGGAGACTGAATGCTCGTATTGATGTGATGGTAAGCAAGTTTACAATCATATAGAGAAGATTAGATAAGCGTTCAACATAAACAAAGACCAAAGCATGTGTAGTCAATCGGGGAGCAGCGTCTATTTGGAATGCTTGGACCAGAAGCTCCACACGCTTGATGCTAAAGGCATCTGACCAGCATGCATCTCCTTCCAGCCATGAGCAGCCTGTCAGACGCGCCTCTCTTATCCCTTTGGTCAAGCTTTATCCGCATGGTAAGTGATAAGGTAACTCTGGCGAGTTACTTCTTCCCCGGCGTAACTTCATCTCAAGGTATAAGTGGGTGTACGGCCACTTGTACGGCCTTTGTACGACACCCAAACTTACTTCCTCCAAATCCTCTATGCTTCCTCTATCATTAATCATCTATTCAACAGTACGCTATGCATGGAATGCCTAGAACCATATGTTTCTGATAGGACTCTAACTTCCTAAGTCATTTCCTGGAAAACTGGCGTCTTAAACTAGGAACTAAAACTCATGTTCTCTACTACTTGCCATCCACAAACTGATGGACAAACTGAAGTAGTAAACAAACATGTCTACTCTCTTTGCTACTGTTGTTAAAAGAACCTTAAGTTTGGGAAGATTGTTTACCACATGTAGAGTTTGCATACAACCATTCTGTCATAGAGCTACTTAAAGTTTCTCCTTCCAGATTGGTATGAATTCAATCCTTTAACTCCCTGGACTTGTTGCCATTACCTCTCAGTGAACAAGCTAATCTTGATGGCTTAGCAAGGCCAAGTATGTTGTATCTTTGCATGAAACAGGTGAAGAGAGAAACATGAGGAAAGGACAAAGGAGTATGAAAGCATCCTATAAACAAGGGTATGACCGGGAACTGTGCTAGAACCAGGAGACTTGGTGTGGGGGCGGGCGGGGGGGGGTGCACTAGGAAAGAAAAAGGTTCCCTGTAAAAGAACCAAACTCATGTCAAGAACCCAGATGGACCTTTTCCGCATGTGCTTGAACGCATAAATAAACAATGCTTACAAGATTTGATCTCCCAAGGTAAGTACACACAGTAAGTCTAACCTTTCAATGTTGCTGACTTGATCCCTTATTGTTGCAATGCATTCAGATTTTGAGGACAATCCTTTCAAAGAGGGGATGATTGTAACGAGCTTGAACCAGTAGCTGTCTTGGAGCAGAGTGAGCGAACCAGCTCAGTGACACTGAAGCAGGAAACAAAACTGCTGAACCAGCTGAGTGACACTTGATGGGGAACAAATGAAGTGAACACTCTAAGGAGATGACCTAGCTGGAACTGAAGGAAATTGGCCCAAACTGCTAAGGAAAAAAAAAAGATGTGTCCTCTTCAGCCCAAAGAAGATGGCAACTTCAACCTCAAAACCTTGATGGATCAGGACTTTTTTTTTTTCTCTTTCTTTTCCAAGCAAGACCCATTCAAACCTTTCTAAAGAGGCCCTTTGTAAATCACTCGATCACAACCAGAGGAATGGAGGGAAAGAAAATGTTGGAATGTTACACAAAGCAGACCCAAATCGAATGTGAAAGAAAAGGAAAACAAGACCAGAAACAGAACCAAGGCCAAAGTCTTCAACGTACCAATCTCGGTCCGTCAAGCTCTGACGAACGAAAAAGAAGAATCAAGAATCAATTGCATCGAGTGATAGGCGCCTTTAGAAAGGTTGAATGGGATCCTTAGCTTGGAAAGAGAAAACAGATCCTGATCCATCAAGGTTTTGGGTAAGTTGCATCCTTGGGCTGAAAAGGACACATCTTTTCCTTTTAGCAAGTTTGGGCCAATTTCCTTCATTTCCAGCTAGGTCCATCTCGCCTAGAGTGTTCAGCTCCATCTTGTTCCCCATCAGTGTCACTCAAGCTGCGTTCAGCACGTTTTGTTTCCTCTTCAGTGTCACTGAGCTGGTTCAGCTCACTCTGCTCCAAGACAGCTACTGGTTCAACCTCGGTACAATCATCCCCTCCCCCACTTTGAAAGGATTTGTTCCTCAAATCTGAATCATCTGCACAATAAGGATCAAGTCGGCAACATTGAAGGAGAACTTACTGTGTACTCATACCTTGGAGATCAATCTTGTTAAGCATTGTTATTTATGCGTTCAAGCACACGGAAAGGTCCATCTGTTCTTGACATGAGTTTGGATTTTCTTTAACAGGGAACCTTTCTTTCCTCAAGTGCACCCACACCAAGTCTCCTGGTTCTAGCACAAGTTCCCGTCTACCCTGTTAGCAATGCTTCTCATACTCCTTTGGTCCTTTCCTCAATGTTTTCTTCTTCCACCTGTTCATGCAAGAGAACAACATACTTGGCCTTGGCTAAGCCATCAAGATTAGCTTGTTCACTGAGAGGTAAATGGCAAACAAGTCCAAGGGAGTTAAAGGATTGAATTCATACACAATCTGGAAAGGAGAAAACTTAGTAGCTCTATGCAAACAGAATGGTTGTATGCAAACTCTACAATGTGGTTAAACAAATCTTCCCAAACTTAAGGTTCTTTAACAACAGTAACGCAAGAGAGTAGACAATTTTTGCTTTACTACTTCAGTTTTGTCCATCAGTTTGTGGATGGCAAGTAGTAGCAGAACATGAGTTTAGTTCCTAGTTTAGACCCCAATGTTTTCCAGAAATGACTTAGGAAGTTAGTAAGTCCCTATCAGAAAAATCGTTCTAGGCATTCCATGCAAGCGTCTGTTGAATAAGATGATTAAAATGATAGAGGAAGCATAGAGGATTTGGAGGAAGTAAGTTTTGGGTGTCCGTACAAAGGCCGTACAAGTGGCCGTACACCCAAACTTACCTGAAGATGAAGTTACCCGGGGAAGAAGTAACTCGACCAAGAGTTACCCTTATCACTTACCATGCGGATAAAGCTTGACGCAAAAGGATAAGAGCAGGCGCGGTCTGACAGGCTGGCTCGATGCTGGAAAGGAAGAGGCAGTACTGGTCAGAGATGCCTTTAGCATCAAGGCGTGTGGAGCTTCTCTGGTCCAAGCATTCAAATAGAGTCGCTCCTCCCCGGATTGACTACCAGCTTGCTTCTGTGTCTTGTTTAGCGGTTGAACCTTATCCTATCTCCTCTAGTATATGTAAACCTTGCTTACCATCAATCATAACGAGTCATTTCAAGTCTATCTCTCATCGTTTATGCTCTCTAAATGTTCTCATCTATATGCGTTTCTCTAAGCTCTATCCCGTTTCTAGTCTTACTTTCTTGGTCAGTCTCCCTAGTCTCTCTATTCTTCACTCTGACTTTCTGTCTATACTCGAGTTTCTCTCAGATTCATGTATCTGAGCCAGCGGTTCTCTTCAGATCTGGGTTGTGCATGTGTTGAAGATCTCAAGAACACTCTTTTGATCGGAAATCAGCAAGATGGAGAATCACCAGACTACAGTGCATTCCGGGTTACACTTAAAGGTGGGAACTACTTAGTTAGTGGTCTCGTGTAGTGAAGACCGCATGTTGGGAGTAGGGCCTGTGGAGCGCAGGTGCCTAGAAGATTGAAGCTCCAAAGATCATGCACGTAAAGAAGGTGATAGGGAGAGTGCGTAGCGTGTGTGTGATGAAGTGAAGTCGGATGCAAGTTTTAGATGCTACTAGGATAGATGCTTCTTCAAAGTTCATGGATCCGTCTATTTGGGAAGCTTATAGCTACTGTGAGAAGGCAAAAGACTATGTGGGATACACTTCAGACGGTGTATGGAAACATCTCAAACCGCACTAGCGGTATTTGGAGTTAAAGAGGGCCATCAACAACCTGCCAGAAGACATGGTGTTTACCAAGCATTTGGGAGTTTAGAGCTTATGGTCAGAGCTTGAGATGTCTGAGGCCAAGTACTACTGCATCCTGATGAGACTGAATGAAAGGCGTGAGCAAGATTAAGGTCTTTGGACTACTACTCGACACTCAAGCTCCTCCCTATAACGATCTATATCAAGCATATCCTGGAGATCAGAGAAGCTGCCCAACCCTGAAGAGGTATGCTCACAAATCAGAAGGAGCCAAGGGTCATTAGGACTCTTTGGAGGAAAGGGGAGCTCACACTAGCTAACCAAGCTGAGGTGCCTCAAGCAAACAGGTCAACAGATATGGAGATTAGCGTGTGCAATGGAAGCTATGAGGGAAAGGACGGTTAATGTAACTGTTGATCATTGCAATGAGACATGGTCACAGAGAAGAATCAGTGCGGGATCCTTCACTCATCTCAAACCGGCCAAGTTCAACAAGGAGAGGAAGCAAGGGCAATGTCACATATGGAGCAGTGCATCAACATGGAACTTGGCCGTGCCTCAAAGCCGTTCGAAATGAAGACTGGAGATCGAGAAGTGGGTCAGAACAATGGCTTTGGTAACTACACTGCCACCAGACAACCAGCCATCCAGGACCAATGAGCATGAGTTCATCCGTGAGGTCAGACATGGATGCACTCATCAAAATGCTCGAGGAGAATTGGTAAAACTCTGGTACTGTTATATGCGTACTCATTTGGTGCATCTAAGACTGCTAGTGTCCTTGATCATACTGATAATGCTTATCTCAGCTAGGAGATAGTTGGTCAATCTCATACTGCTCATAACATGACAAAAACCTTTTAATAATTGATTTCTGGTGCATCTCATCATATGATAAGTGATACTAGTCGTATAGAGATATAAGAACCAGCAACAATGGACATGTTATGATTGCTAATGGAGATAGAATTTCCAATTAGAGGTAAACGCAAGTTTGAAATTGTTTGATAAGGAGACAGCGGAAGAAGTTATCCACTTTTAACGAGAGTGACTCCAGATTACCCTGTGGAGATTTGACAATTTCCTCTTGATTCTAATCAAACCAGAATGAAATTAAGATGTAAGGAGCTTGATTTGGACTCATAAATCAGTACAGAATCATTACACTGAAGTTGAATAAATATCATTGACTTATGATGAAAGAAGTTATCCCACTTTTAACCGAAGTGATTCCAATTTTGCCCTGTTGGAGATTTGGCCAATTATTCTTGATACTAATAAAACCAGAATTAATCACATGTAAGAAGCTGTGATTTGACTCATTAATAAGTGTAGAAACACCCTGAGGTTGAATCAAGATCATAGGAGTTATGATGAAGAAGTTTTTCCCACTTTTAACCGAAAGTGATTCTAGTTTACCTGTTTGGGATTTGCAAATTTCGTCTTGTATAAATACCAGAATTAATAACGATGTAAGAAGCTTGATTTGGACTCCATAAATCAGTTTAGAATCACCCTGAATTTGAATCAAGATCATAGGGTTATGATGAAGAAGTTAGCCCACTTTAACCGAAGAGACTCCAAGTTTACCCTGTTTTGAAGATTTCACAATTTCCTCTTGATTATAATCAAACCAGAATGAATCAAGATGTAAGAAGCTAATTTGGACTCTTAAACAGTGTAGAATAATCTGAAGTTGAATCAATATCATTGGATTTATGATGAAAGAAGTTATCTCACTTTTAACCGTAGTGATTCCAGTTTGTCCTGTTTAGGAGATTTGGCAAGAATTCTTCTTGATACAAAAAAAAAAACAGAATGAATCACGATTGTAAGTAGAAGCTTGATTTGGATTATAAATAAGTTTAGAATCACCATGAATTTGAATCAAGATCATAGGAGTTATGATGAAGAAGTTATCCCACTTTTAACCGAAGTGACTCCAGTTTACCCTGTTTGGAGATTTGGAAATTTCATATAATTCTAATCAAACCAGAATGAATCAAGATGTAAAAAGCTTGAATTTGGACCCGTAAATCAGTGTAGAATCATCCTGAAGTTGAATCAATATCATTGGAGTTATGATGAAGAAGCTATCCCACTTTTAACCGAAGTGATCCCAGTTTTGCCCTGTTTGAGATTTGGCAATTTCTTCTGATACTAATAAAACCAGAATTAATCACGATGTAAGAAGCTTGATTTGGACTCATAAATCAGTGTAGAATCACCCTGAAGTTGAATCAAGATCATAGGAGTTATGATGAAGAAGTATCCCACTTTTAACCGAAGTGATTTCCAGTTTGCCCCTGTTTGGAGAGTTTGCAATTTCTCTTGATTCTAATCCAAACCATAATGAATCAAGATGTAAGAATCTTGATTTGGACTCATAAATCAGTGGATAATCACCTGAATTTGAATCAATATATAGAGTTATGATGAAGAAGTTATCCCACTTTTAACCGAAGTGAATCCAGTTTACCCTGTTGGTGGAGATTTTGGCAATTTTTTCTTTATACTAATAAACCAGAATGATTCACGATGTAAGAAGCCTTAATTGGACTCATTAATCAGTGTAGAATCACCCTGAAGTTGAATCAAGATCATAGGAGTTACGATGAAGAAAGTTATCCCACTTTTAACTGAAGTAATCTAGTTTGCACTGTTTGGAGAGTTCGCAATTTCTTCTTGATACTAAATAAAACCAGAATGATCACGATGTAAGAAGCTTGATTTGTGACTCATAAATCAGTGTAGAATCACCCTGAATTGATATCAGAATCATAGGAGTTATGATGAAGGTGTATCCCACTTTTAACCCAAAGTGACTTCCAATTTTACCTTGTTTGGAGATTTGGAAATTTCTTCCTGATACTAAATAAAACCAGAATGAACACGATGTTAAGAAGCTTGATTTGGACTCATAAATCAGGTGTAGAAATCACCTCGAAGTTTGAATCAAGATCATAGGAGTTATGATGAAAAGTTATCCCACTTTTAACCGAAGTGATTCCAGTTCTGCCTGTTTGGAGAGTTTGCAATTTCTTCTTGATTCTAATCAAACCATAATGAATCAAGATGTAATAATCTTGATTTGGACTCAAATAATCAGTGGATAATCACCCTAAATTTAAATCAATATATAGGAGTTATGATGAAGAAGTTATCCCACTTTTAAAAAGAAGTGAAGCCAGTTTACCCTGTTTGGGAGATTTGCCAATTTCCTTCTTGATACTAATAAAACCATAATGAATTCACGATGTTAAGAAGCTTTACTTGTAATACATAAATCAGTGTAGAATCACCCTGAAGTTGAAACAAGGAGGAGTACTGTATCCAGATATGTTAAAGTTTATGAAGGCAAAGGGTTTAATGCTGAGAAGAATTGGGATGAGCTCAAGATTTCTCAAGCATCAGACAAGGCCAATAATCTGAGAATTATTATGGAAAAATCTTGCATCAAGTTTGTCAAAAGAACCTGAAAAAGTCAGGGGAGGATTCCCAATCATGTATAGAGAAGAGGATGAGGAAGATATTGGAGTCACTATCCTGATCATGAGGGCAATAGGAATGGAGAGCCTAAAGAGAACTCAGTACCTCATGATCAGATGAGATGCCATCATAATCAGAAAACTGAGACTCAAGTAGGTGAACCAAGTGAAACAAATGAGGAAGAACATGATCACAGATATAGCCTTTGAGAAGGAAGTAACAAGAATCAAGAAACCTGGCTTCGAACTGGATCAATAAAAGAGTGTACTTCAATGCTGAAGCTGTGGGCTCATCCAATGAGTGCAGTATGTTTCCCTTGCTCAATATCCTGAAGAGCATCAAGTCTCATTGGGAATTGGACCAAAATAACATCCCAAAATCTTCTGAAGAGGCTATGCAACATGCAGGCAGTGGAGAGATTCTGTTGGAGATGAGATTAATGCCACATCAAGAATGATACAATTGTTTGATAATGAGCTCCCCAAAGACAGAAATCTGTAAAAAGTCGCCTCAATATACAACACATCAAGTACTTAGCCAATGGAAAACCAGAAAGGAGAAAGACAAGGCTACTGCAAGAGGATACACTCAGGTGTATTGGGGAACATTACCTTGATACATTTGCCACTAGTTGGCCAAGCTTCATACTAAAAGGATTCTTCTATCACTTGTTGTCAACGTATAAGAAATGGAATATGGCAGCATGGATGTGGGAAATGCCTTTCCTACAAGGAGAGTGGAGATTGAGGTATACATGAGACCACTTTCCTGGCCTAGAAAGCATGATCAAACCAGGGAATGTATAAAGGTTGAAGAACAATCTATGGCTTGAAGCAATCTCCAAGGGCTTTGTATCATAAGCTCAGACCACACTCAATGGTAGAGGATTTGTGAAATCTGAGGCAGATCAATATCTCTTCACTCTAACCAGAAAGCCAAGGATTGTGGTCATTCTAGTGTATGTTGATGACATTATCATCACTGGCAGGACAAGAAGGTATGCTCTCAACCAAAGCTTTCCATAAATCATCTTTTGATATCAAGACTTGGGTGAGTTGAAGTACTTCCTAGAAATTGAAATAATGCCGCTCTAAAGAGAGGCTTTTTCTTATCCAAAGGAAGTACACACTTTGATCTTTTAATGAGGCAGGAAACCTTGGAGGAAGACATGCCAAAACCCCATTGGAAGAAATGTACAACGTATTGCGGACGAGGGGAGTTTGAAGACTCCCTTTGAAGATGTAAAGAGAAGTATAGGTGGATGTTGGGAAGCTCATATATCTAACTATCACCTCGTCAGATGTGTGTTTTGTTGTGAACCAAGTCAGTCAGAATATGCAAACCCCCTAAGGTTCATCACTGGAACATGGTGGAGAGGATCTTGAGGATACTTCAGAGAAGGCTCCTTGTCAAGGGTTTGGATGGGATGCAATGGAACCACTGAGATCACTGGATATTGTGATGCTGATTGGGCAGGAGATAGGGTTATAGGAGATCAACTACTGGGTATTGTACATTATTGGAGGCAACTTGGTGACTTGGAAGAGCAAGAAGCCAGAAGGCGGGGCGTGTTCATGTTCAAGTGATGAGGCAGAGTACCCGATTCTATGAGGAAGCTTACTAGTGCAC
>CAJHQP010011599.1:0-14694 GCA_905132765.1 Moricandia arvensis
AGAACACTTTTTTCGGAAAAATGCGTTTTCCTGCCAAAACCACAAAATGTGTTTTTTTCACCAAAACCGCAAAAAACTATTTTCCCGCTAGAACCACAAAATACATTTTGTCGCCAAAACGGTAAAATATGTTTTCCGCCAAAACCGCAAAACGCATTTTCCCGTCAAAACCGTAAAAACACGTTTTCCCGTCAAAACCGCAAAAATGTTTTCTCGACAAAATCGCAAAAACCTGTTTTCCCGCCAAAACCACCAAAACGCGTTTCCTCGCCAAAACCGCAAAAACTCTTTTTTTTGCCAAAACCGCAAAAACTCATTTTTTTCGCCAAAACTGTAAAAACGCATTTTCCCGCCAAAATCGCAAAAACGTTTTTTTTTTCCGCAAAACCGCAAAATACCTTTTCCCGCCAAAACCTTAAAAACGTGTTTTCCGCAAACGCGTTTCCCACCAAAACCGTAAAAATTCGTTTTCCTGCCAAAACCGTAAAAACTCGTTTTCCCGCAAAACGTGTTTTTGCCAAAATCGTAAAAACACGTTTTCCCGCCAAAACCACAAAACGCGTTTTATCGCCAAAATTGCAGAAATGTGTTTTTTCCGCCAAAACCGCAAAAACGCGTTTTACCGCCAAAACTGCAAAACTCGTTTTCTCGCCAAAACCGTAAAAACTCATTTTGTCGCCTAAACCGAAAAACGCGTTTACCCGTCAAAATTGCAAAAAACATCTTTTCCCGCTAAAACCGTACAATACCTTTTCCCGCCAAAACCGTAAAATACCTTTTCCCGCCAAAACCGTAAAAACGTGTTTTCCTGCCAAAATTGTAAAAATGTTTTTTTCCGCAAAAACTCATTTTTTCGCCAAAACCGCAACACGTTTTTCCTGCTAAAATCATAAAAATGTGTTTACCCGCCAAAACCGAAAAACATTTTTTTCACCAAAACCGGGGTTTTCCCCAAAACAGCAAAACTTGTTTTCCTGCCAAAACCGTAAAAACGTGTTTTCCTGCCAAAACCGTTAAAACGTGTTTTCTTGCCAAAACCGCAAAAACGCGTTTTCTCGCCAAAGTCGCAAAACGTGTTTCTCTGCCAAAATTGCAAATATATATTTTCCGCAAAATCACAAAATTATATTCCCGCCAAAATCATATTTTCAAATAATTATATTTAAGTAATTAATAAAAATTAATATAGTGAAACAAAATATTTTTTTATTAAATCTAAACAAGAGTATATGAGTAATTTGTGTATTAAAGTCCTCTAGATGTAGATGGCGATAAAGAAACAAACATAAGTCCATTTATGTGATCCATCTAGATGGTCCATCTGGATGGACAAACGAACAATTTCAATTTAAATAACCATATTTTCAATTTCAAGCACAATAGTGCTAAACCTTAGTCTCTCATTCAACCATGTCCGGGGCTGTTCGTTTCATGATCTGTCATCTCCATCAGATGATCCATTTACATGATTCATCCAAATGATCCATCTAGATATTATTGGGATTGTTCGTTTGTCTATCCAGATGGATCATCTAGATGAATCATCCAAATTGATTTATGTTCGTTTCTTTATCTTCATTTTCATCTAGATGGGTTTAGTAAACAAATTACTAATATATCCTTGTTTAGATGTAATCATATTTTACTTTTTGTTTCACTATATTAAATTTTTGGCGAGAAAATGCGTTTTTGCGTTTTTGCGGTTATAGATGGAAAACACATTTTTACGGTTTTGGTGGAAAAACGCGTTTTGCGGTTTTAACTGGAAAATACATTTTTTTTGCTTTTGGTGAGAAAACACGTTTTGAGGTTCTTTTGGGGGGGGGAGGGAGGGGGGGGCAAACGAGTTTTGGCGGTTTTGGCGGAAAAATGCGTTTTTGCGTTTCGGTGAGATAATGCGTATTTGCGTTTTTGGAGGAAAATGCATTTTTGCGGTTTTGGCGGGAAAATGCGTTTTTGCGTATTTGGCGAGAAAGTGCCCCTTTTAGTTTTTGGCGGAAAATACGTTTTTATGATTTTGGTGGAAAATGCGTTTTTGCGGTTTAGGCGGGAAAATGTGTTTTTGTGGTTTTGCCGTGCGCCTCTCTCTCCTTACCGTGAGCCGTGAGTGGTGGTGGTGGAAGCCGAGGTGTGGTGGTGTGGTGTGTTGATCGTTGTTTGGAATCTCTCAGATCTATTCCCGTTTTCAGATCCAAAACCCTAGATCTCAGATCTATTCTTAAGGTGAGGTGATTCGAACCCAGTTTCTTCTCATGTCCTTTATATTGGTTGATGTTGGAACTAGAGTTCGGATAATCCTTGATTGAAAGTTAAGTTGATAGATCATAATGGGAGTTAGGTTGTTAGATGAATGAATCATGTTGCATAAGAACCTTCACACTGTTTAAAGGACTTAAATGAACTGCTTTGTGTTGATGTGGATGATTGATGAGGAATGATTGCTTGTGTGAATGGTTGTTATGTGATGATTGATGATGAATAATGATGAAAGCTAGGTTGTTAGAGAGAAGTGCACACCTAGGTTAATAGTGATGTTGTGAATGAAAGTATTACAAGGAAGTATCCTTTATGTGTGTATGTTTGTATGGATGTAAAGTGAAGTATGTGTGTGACACCGAGAATGAGTGGCGTCTAATGAACTTGTTAAGTTCAAGTTAGAGTTGATGAGAAATGTTAATGAGAAATGAAATGAGAAATGAGAAGTGAAATGAGAAATGAGAAATGTTAATGAAAGGCCGTGTAAACTCGGTGACCGCAGCACGACGGGTTAGAAATAAGAAATGAAAATGAATTGAGAAATGAGAAATACGATATGTAATGAAAGTCCGTGTAAATTCGGTTACCGTGCGACGGCGGGATAGAAATAAGATATGAAAATGAGAACGAGTCAATGAACATGTTTGTAGTCCTGTTTGAGACACCGATAACGGGTGGCGTCTAGAGTCCAACTAGGGTGAAAGGCCGTGTAAATTTGGTGACCGCGCGATTGCGGGATATAAATAAGAAATGGCTGTGAAAGAACGGTGACCGTGAACGGACGGGATCGAAGGGCCGTGAAAGGAAGGTGACCGTGAGCGAACGGGATCGATAGGCACCTTTACGGTCAAGTCAAGGCCGAGTCGTGGCATAATTATGGTTACTAGGACCGGGAGGCAGACAGTGTCAAAAGGGGCCAACGTGCTGTGACTCGGGTAACCATTTAGGAGGCTGGGGGCGTTGGTTCATGTAAGACCTACCAGGAAACGCTGGCAAGAGGTTGGACGTCCTTGTGCGGCCATAGGTCCTTACATCTAGGATGATTGGTGTCGAGTCAAGTTGTGTGATGTGTTGAGTCGAGTCGAGTCGAATCTATGTTGTAGCAGTGACTGAGTTCATTGCAGTGTGTGATTGCTAGGTTGATAGAAAAGTACGGAATGATGTTGTGTGATAACTAATGATGCATTTTGAGTGATTGATTGTAGTGGCTAGCTAGCTCCCGCTTCGCATTAAGTAGTATAGAGTTCATGCGGAGAGGCTGGTCTAGAACCACTTCACTGAGTAACCCATTTACTCATGTCTTCCTTTCCATTTCCCTATGTGCAAGACTGTAAGTAGTAGTATGTGGATATGGTTGGGTTGATACTTGATCGAAGGGTAATGCGTCCGATGACTCTTGGGACCGGTAACGGGACATGTTGGGTGGTCTAAAATGAGTAGACACTTGTCCATAACTCCATGCTCTTAACCCCGGATTGGACCCGGGGGAGCGGGGTGTTACAATCGGTATCGGAGCCTAAATCAAGATCCCTTAGTACTATCCTAAGGGATCGACATTACCGCCATTTTGAAAAAACCATTTCAGTTTTGAAAAAGAGTTTGTGAAAGTTTATGCTGCTCATAAAAGTTGTGAAAAGTTTTCAAAACCACCGACCTATCTGTACTACTATTACAGTTCTTATCGGATCTAATTACTTGCAGGATGTCACAACTAGATCACATTGAGTGAAGCATGCCGTGTATGCACTACGGATCGAAAGGTACCCTTGCATATGCCCAAAGAGCTTACCATGATGAGGAGGGTAACCTGGTGCAGCCCACGTACCCGGAACCGGAAGAAAAGTTAAAGGAGTTCCCATTGGCATATCCACGTGATCCAACCGAGAGACACAAGGTGCTGATGCCTCACTTCCGGAGGATGACCGACTAGAGGCGCCTGCAGCAAGGCCATGCGACCTTTCAGCTCTCGCCCAAGGCCGTGGTGTTGCCGCCCAGGCAAGGACGGGGTCGCCCACGGAGACTGATGTCGAGGACCGTGGTGGGACCCGAACCGTTGCCCACAGGAGGACCTTTGAGGAAGCGTGGACGCCCACAGGAGGCACCTTGTGCGGTGGAGGGTTCTTCCCGAGTGATTATCGGAGAGTGCCAATGTGAAGCAGTGATCAAAATGAAGCAAGGATCAGGTTCTGTGTTGCAGTACACTGAGGAGTTTCTCGAGAAGGCCAAGAAGTGCAAGCCAAAGTCTGCTGGTGTGTGGTGTCGGGTGTACAAGTCGGGACTCTACAGTGACATTCAAGCTAAGTTGATGGGTGTCTTGGAGCCTCTGGAGTTTTCTTTGGTGATGCGGATGGTCGAGCTTGCAGCAGAAGTGGAGGAGAAGATTGCTGCAAGGACGGTAGCGATCACCAGTTCTGAGGAAGAAGAAAATCCATCTGTGGACTCTGAGTCAGAAGAGGATGATCCAGAATCCCCAGCAAGTGATCCCGACGCAGTTGGTCCTAGATCAGAGGCCAACTGCATTTCTCCACATTGTAGTGGCTAGCTGAGATCCTAGGATCATTTCTTAGGAGTAGGACACATGCTTTTCTATTTACTGTTTGTTGTTGGTGTTTTTCATTTCCAAAGGCACTCTGTGATTGGTGCAGATGTCTTGAGCTTTTTAAAACTATTATAGTCCTACTCCATTTTATTTATTCTATTCATTCGTTAAGGTGTGAAAGCCTTGTGTGCCTCCCTTGATTGATGAATGTTGTGTGAAAGAAGTTTGTTTCGGTTTGGGATGTTATATTCGAAGTTAGAGTTTTGAATTCGGGGACAAATTCCGAATGACAAGGGGAGAATTGTAACATTCCAAACCCTAGCGAAGCTCTGTAGATAAATTCTGGGAGATGAAAGCCCTAGCCGTCGACTCCCTTCTCTCTCTCTCCGCATTGCTCTCTCTTCTCTCTTTCCAAGCGTGCCCTGCTCTCTCTCTCCTCTCCGTGCGCCTCTCTCTCCTTGCCGTGAGCCGCAAGTGGTGGTGGTGGAAGCCGAGGTGTGGTGGTGTGGTGTGTTGATCGTTGTTTGGACTCTCTCAGATCTATTCCCGTTTTCAGATCCAGAACCCTAGATCTCAGATCTATTCTTAAGGTGAGGTGATTCGAACCCAGTTCCTTCTCATGTCCTTTATATTGGTTGATGTTGGAACTAGGGCTCAGATAGTCCTTGATTGAAAGTTACGTTGATAGATCATAATGGGAGCTAGGTTGTTAGATGAATGAATCATGTTGCATAAGAACCTTCACACTGTTTAAAGGACTTAACGAACTGCCTTGTGTTGATGTGGATGATTGATTATGAATGATTGCTTGTGTGAATGGTTGTTATGTGATGATTGATGATGAATGATGATGAAAGCTAGGTTGCTAGAAAGAAGTACACGCCTAGGTTAATAGTGATGTTGTGAATGAAAGTATTACAAGGGATTACAATTGGTATCCTGTATGTGTGTATGTTTGTATGGATGTAAAGTGAAGTATGTTTGTGACACTGAGAATGGGTGGCGTCTAATGAACTTGTTAAGGTCAAGTTAGAGTTGATGAGAAATGTTATTGAGAAATGAGAAATGTTAATGAAATGTCGTGTAAATTCGGTGACCGTGCGACGGCGGGATAAAAATAAGAGATGAAAATGAATTGAGAAATGAGAAATAAGATATGTGATGAAAGGCCGTGTAAATTCGGAGAACGCGCGACGGCGGGATATAAATAAGATATGAAAATGAGAACGAGTCAATGAACATGTTTGTAGTCCTGTTTGAGACACCGATAACGGGTGGCGTCTAGAGTCCAACTAGGGTGAAAGGTCGTGTAAATTCGGTGACCGCACGATGGCGGGATATAAATGAGGAAGGGTCGTGAAAGGACGGTGACCGTGAACGGATGGGGTTGAAGGGCTGTGAAAGGATGGTGACCGTGAGCGAACGAGATCGATAGGCGCCTTTAAGATCGAGTCAATGCCGAGTCATGGCATAATTATGGTTACTAGGACCGGGAGGCAGACAGTGTCGAAAAGGGCCAACATGCTGTGACTCGGGTAACCATTTAGGAGGCTGGGTGTGTTGGTTCATGTAAGACCTACCAGGAAACGCCGACAAGAGGTGGGACGTCCTTGTCCGACCATAGGTCCTTACGTCTAGGATGATTGGTGTCGAGTCAAGTTGTGTGATATGTTGAGTCGAGTCAAGGCGAATCTATGTTGTAGCAGTGACTGAGTTCATTGCAGTGTGTGATCGCTAGGTTGATAGAAAAGTACGGAATGATGTTGTGTGATAGCTAATGATGCATTTTGAGTGATTGATTGTAGTGGCGAGCCAGCTCTCGCTTCGCATTAAGTAATATAGAGTTTATGCGGAGAGGCTGGTCTAGAACCACTTCACTGAGTAACCCATTTACTCATGTCCTCCTTTCCATTTCCCTATGCGCATGACTGTAAGTAGTAGTATGTGGATATGGTTGGGTTGGTATTTGATCAAAGGATAATGTGTCCGATGACTCCTGGGACCGGTAACGGAACACGTTTGATGGTCTAAAATGAGTAGACACATGTCCATAACTCCATGCTCTTAACCCCGGATCGGACCCAGGGGAGCGGGGTGTTACAATCGTCTTCTACAGTAATATCACCATCATAGATATCAAATATTGGATCTCCAATAATTTCTATGAAAACTGTTTCTTCACTTTCCACGAATAAATTTGCCATGATTTCGAAATCGAATTTTGATTAAGAAACCAAAACACCGACTCTGATACCAACTGATGTAGCAGAAGCTTTAAAGATAGAACTACAGATCTGTTGATTCTGAGAATACCCGGAAAACTAGAACAATACAATGATCTTATTTAGTCTAAAAATACCTAAGATTAATGTCTTTTTAAATTCATTGAGATAACCAATGATCTACCGAAAACAAGGAACAAAGAGAGAATTCTCAATTTTTATTAATCAAATCATAAACTGAATACAACTCTAGGTATAAGAAGTTTATATATATGAAAAATATAAAACCCTAAAACAATAAAGATAATTGTCTAAATTTAAAATAATAAATAAAATAAACGATAAGATATTTAGAAATATTTCAAATATTTATCTGCATCAACCGGCCATCATCTCATGAAATTATCACCCATTTTACTTAAGGCCACTCAAGACAACCATGTGTACAGAAATAAAACGACCAAATGATCAGATATCTTTATGATGGAAACATTTACGGTGGAAGAGAAGATCAAAGATGTCTTTGGTGCTTGCAGTGGAGACTCAGCTCCTCTTTCGAATAACTTATAGATGTTGACCATCTTTTAAGTGACATTATTAATGTGTCACAAAAAACAAATGTTTTACGATTATATATTTGGTAGTTAATTCGTCGTAAAAGAGGTTTTACGACGAATTAACCACGTTACACTTTTCGTCGTTAATCGTCTGCCGTAACACACATTTCCACGTAAATTCGTCGTAAACTTACGACAACATTATTCCGTCGTAAAACATACATAAAACATTTCATCATAAAGTCGTAGTTTATTTACAAAGACTACTTTCTCGTAAAATACACATAAACATTACAAAGAAAATATATGTGTTTGATGTTTGTTCATAGTAACTTTATGACGAATTTACTTGTCTAGTCACGTAATTTTGTCGTAAAGTTTTATGAGGAATTAACTAGGTCCCTGGTTAATTACTCGTAAATTTAATTAAAAATTTATTTCTATTTGTGTTTTGTCTGTTTTAAATATAATACTTAAATAAATAAAAAATATAAAAAAATTAAATGATATAAAAATCTGAAACTTTTTTTATAAATATTTTAAATGTAAATTTATAATTTAAAAACCGATAAATGAAAAGCTAAGGGTTACAGAGCACGTCTGAATCTAAATACTGGTCGCTGCTCCTCTCTAACTCCTCCTCCACGGAGCGTGGCTGTGGATGCGGAATTCCAAAGTGGCCCGTCTAAGCTGCAACTTCCTCTATATTTTTGGATTTTATGCCTGCACCATAACATCGAGAAAGACTTTGAGGGAATCCAACCGAGCTTGCGTCGAAGTCAAATAAGAACGCAGCTGAGCAGTCTCATCATCATGTCTTTGGGAATAAGACGATGTCGCCCTTGGGATATTGTTAATAGATTCTATTCCCAATGTCTGTCCCTTTTCTTAGAGACCGACAACAAAAAAACAAAAAAAATATTAATTTATAATAAATATTACATTAAATGAATAATAAGCAAAAAATATATTAGTACCTTCTCAAAAATCTTGTTCACTTCAATAGTGGATAACGTGACAAGTAATCCATCAGGAGACTGCTGCATCATCTGCGTCTAGAGCTCTTCTATCCGAGCAGCCACATCATTGTAGATCCTTTCTTATCTAGGATCTACAAATTCTCAGCCTTGTTCTTGTGGGTCCTCTCGTAAAACTCCTTGAGAGACGGCAGTACTCCCGTCTCTTTGGCCTAAAAATAGATGTGAAAGTTAAAATATAAAAATATAATGAAAATTAATCAAAATTACTTACCATGTCAAGACGGATACCGGTGTGGGATTTTTGTCCGGTTGAATGAAGCATTGGCAAATGACCTTGCTCATCTTTCGTTAGATGGGAAGCTGAGCACTGGGAGGCGACTCTAATGTTCTTGGGTGTGGTCCAATATCTGATGAGTCCATCCAATACATCCTTTGTGACCATAGTGTGATTCCCATCTTCGTAACCCTTCACCACCCAATCATCCTTCCAGTTCGAGATGGTGTCGGTCAATCGAGTCATCGCCTTCGCCACTAGTGTTTTCTTCACTTTCTTGTTGATCGATATGAACCAATTCCATTTTTGTTATAAAAAATAACAATTAGCTTAATCAATTAACATTTTTAAAATATTAAAGTAATTAACTACCAAAAAAATTATTAATTAAAACAAATTAATAAGAACTTACAGCAAAAATTTGAACCACGTGATTTTAACGTGCTCCAGTATCTGACTCCAGTTTGGATGTCTTTGAAGAAGTAGCCTTTGATCGTGTCGGATACGCTCTAAGCGACACAACCATCAGCTTCAAACCTGAAAATTAAAAAAAATTGAACATTTAAAATTTAAATAATTAATGTTATGAATAATAAGGTTATTTAAAATATTACGTACCAGAAAGTTCCTTCTGGTCGACCGGGGTCTAAGATTGGTAAACCTTCTCTTTCTGGCTGAGCGAGAAAGTCCTCGACAGTGTATCGCACATAAGAAGTATTCGGCGGCACCAATAAATCGGGATGAAATCCAGCCGCATGAGGTACATTGGCTCCGGCCGCAGGAGGTACCTCATCTGGAACATGCTCATGAGGAGGAACAGGTGGTGCAGCAAAAGGAGGCATCTTAGAAACTCTCTAAGAAGACTGATGTGATGATTGTTTGTGGTTTTTTTTTTTTTTTTTTGGTTTTTGTTTTTCCAAAAACCATTTTTCCTCCAATCAAATTTTAGTTTTTAGTTTTTCATTTTGTAAAAAACATTTGATTTGCCAATCAAGATTTTTAACAAATAGATTCCATAAAATTTAGGGAAACTAGTATTTCAAAGTTTTAACCAATTTATGAATAAAAACCAAAAACCAAATTTTGTAGGTTTTTAAAAAAAAAACGAATTTTGTTTGTTTTTGGTAGAAAGTACTATATTTTAAATAATTAATAATTAAATAAATAATATTTTCATAATGATAAATTTATATACAAGTTTCTGTACATAAAATAACATTTAAATAATAATATAAAATAGTTATTTGTATTTCGTATATGTTGACTAAATTTATAAATATATATATATATATATACATATATATATATATATATATATGTAATTTAAACAATTCATTATTTATTTATGTAATTAAAATTATTGAATAATTATAATAATAATTACTAGACACAATAAAAGAACTAAAATCATAAAAACATATAAAACATTTTATTACTTAAATATATTATATTGATTTTGAAAAAAGGAAAATAACAACTCAAGTTTTAAAACATAAAATATTTTATATAAGAAAATTTGTAAATATTTTCAGTATTTAATATTTTTAATTATATATATTTATTGATATATTTATTTCTATTTTAATATAATATTTAAAATAAAATAGTTTTAAAACAAGTTATGGTATTTTAAATTTTTAAAGAACAACCAATATATTTTGATAGATTTTAATGGTAATTTCTAAATATATTATTTCAATTAGTTTTTCATTTTGAAAAGAATGTATCAGTTATTTTTTTTCAAAAACTAAAAATACAGCAAAATGAAAAACGAAAAAAAATCTAAAAACTAAAAATTTAAACTAAAATCATAAGCTGAAACCAAAACAAAAACCAAAAATCAAAAATCAAAATCTAAAAACCAAAAACTAAAATCTAAAAACCAAAAACAAAAACTAAAAACTAGTTTAAACAATCAACACCGTCGGGGACTTTATCCGGTACTGAAGATCCGGGGCCGGGGGCTGAAGAAGAAGAGCCAATATGACCACCACGTCCACCAAACAACTCTCTGTAGTTAAGCTGCTTTAGTTTGTTTGCCCTAACCATCTGAAAAAGAAAAGTAATTAGTTTTCAAATTCCATATCCTAACATTCAAATTCCACAACTTAATCTACAAATTACATATTATAGCATTCAGATTCCCTAATCTAATATCATTCTCTAATCTAACCACCTAATATAACCCTAATCTAACAAATTTAAAAAGAAGAGAAGAGGGAGAGAGAGGACTAACCATGACACTTGAGAGGAAGAAACTAGGAAATGATGGTCAAGGCTGTTCGATTATATATAGGGTATGGCATTTCGTCGTAAAGGACCCATAAGTTTACGAGGAATCAACCAGCCTCCGTGTTTTCAGTCACGAGAAATTTATGACGAATTTACTTACATAGAATTAACCAGCTTCCGTGTTTTGTGTTTACAAGGGTTTTAAGACGAAATTAATTTTTGAGGAATTAACCAGCCTATGTGTTTTATGTTTACGATATATTTACTATATGACCCTATCTGAATCCCTAAAACCCGAGACCCCAAACCCAGAACCCAAACCCATAACATATACAACTACTCTAAACCCTATAAACCCTCAAAACCCAAACATTTCCCGTTAACCTCAAATCCATAACTTACGAAATTCATTAATTACTCTGAAATTATAAAATTCATTAACTCTGAAATCGATCACATATGCATTAAGTATGAAATTCATCAATTGATATAAATATGTAAAAAATACATCATCATTTGGATTCATCACTGTCATTCGATTCATCACTACGATCATCATCACTTTCATCAAAATCATCTTCACCAGCTTCATCCATCATATCGTCGGGAAGATCTTCATATTCATGATTCTGCGGATCAAAGATAAGGATGTCATCAGTTTGTTGTTCAGGTACCTTGATTTCATTGATACACAGTTCTTGGTTCAAAGGTGATTCTTCTCCACAGATTATTCGGCCACGCGGTGTAACTTATATAACAACAAACCAATTTATTCCAGAATCTTTTAGCCGAGGGTATGGAATGAAGCTAACTTGGTCTGCTTGCGAAATTAATATGAAAGGCTCAAATTTGTGGTATCTTTTTCCAAAACTGACATCTACAACACCAAATTTCTTAAACCGAAAACCTCTGTGGACGGTGGGATCGAACCACTCACTTTTGAACAAGACGCATTTCAGCTTCAATAACCCCGAAAATTCCACTTGATAATCTCCTGCAAGATCCTGTAGAACTCTGTTTCACCTTTCTCACATATTCCGTAATAACTTGTCGTGTGCCGTCTACCATACTCATATGCATAAAAAGTAAAGCCTCGTGTGAAATACATCGGTGAATTGGTGACTTTTGCAACTAGACGATGAACTAATTTGTGAAACCATTGCAGGTAAGATGGATCGTCTTATTCAATCTACAAAAAGACAACGTTAAAATTATTCACATTATATTAAGAAAGGAGATGGTGCATATCCCGAGTATTGCTTCTTCAACTTGAGTAACAAATAAGCTCAAAAATGCACATATAATTAGTTACTAACATATATATATATATATATGTCTGTGTGTGTGTGTTTGTAAGAGTTTAGTTACCTTTCAAATGAACGTATCAATGTATGCTCGCATTTGAGTAGAATATAAGTGTTTGCACTATGAGACTCTTCTTCACTAGACCACCAAACCTCTCAATCACCCAATTTGACAAAAGATGTCCGGAATATCATCAACCGCGTATGTAGGCGCGACACCACCACCATCATATCTTCTTGGAGCTCTTTTTCGGGTATGTACTTTTGGTGAAAAGTAGTAGAATGTGAAGTGAGATATTTCTTCCGTCAAACTTCCAACAACTATGGAACCTTCCACCTTTGCGAGATTTTTAGCTTTCCCTTTCAAATGTTTTATGGCGGGCTCATACAGATACATCCATCCGTAATGAACAGGTCCACAAAGCATTATCTCATATGGGAGGTGGACAACTAGATGCTCCATGACGTCAAAAAATGCCGGAGGAAATATCTTCTCCAAGTTGCACAATAAAATTAGAATGTTTTCATGAAGTTGTTGAAGGACACATTCTTTTAAAGTGCGTGTGCTCCGATCCATGAAAAATGCTACAATGACTTGTATATTCCAAAAATAAGCACTTAATTAGTTAATTATATTCTTAATCATAAAAGTCATTAAAAATTAATGAAATAACTTAACAATATTTACCTGCAATTGCTTCACATATAATTTTTAGAAGCAACTCATCAAATGCAAAAGGAAGTAGTCATTGCATAAAGACATGACAATCATGACTTTTCATCCTTGAGAACTTTTGACCTTGTTCGACACATCTAGAGATGTTTGAAACGTAACCATCGGGGAACTTCACTTTTGATGACACCTAGTTGAACAACACCGACTTTGCTTCTGATGACAATCTGAATATCAAAACTAAAACTTTCCATTGCTTTTCATATGTAAATCACTTCTTGAGAAAATATCAAGTAAGTTAAAACCTCGACTTATTGCTATATTTTGTCTTCCGTTGGATGTCCAGTATTGTATCCATGATGTTGTCAAAAAAATTCCTTTCTGTATGCATCACATCGAGGTTGTTGCACAAAACAAGATCCCTCCAATATGGCAACTCTCAGAAAATATACTCTTATTGTGCCAATTGGACTGCACTCTGAATAATCAGGCATGTTTCCAGTAGCATGCCAGTTACCCCCAAGATTAACTGTTTTTGAGCTCCGTAGTAATCAATTTGTTCTTCGATCTGTTCTCCACTTAAATAAGGAGGAGGAGTGTCTCAGACAACTCTTTTGTTCCTAAACAATGTATTGTTTCTTCGGTGCGGATGGGTAAGGGGTAGAAAGCGACGATGGCAATCAAACCAACATGTCTTCCTACCATTCTTCTGTTGAAACGCATCTGTCATGCCATGAAAATATGGACAAGATAACCTCCCATGTGTAGTCCATCCAGATAACATCCCATAAGCAAGAAAGTCACTTATGGTCCACACTAGCATTGCTCGCATTGTAAAATTATTTTTCTTTGAACAATTATACGTCCTCACCCTTGTTGACTACAAACATTTTAACTGTTGTATCAATGGTTGTAGAAAAACATCTAACGAACTTTTCGGATGCTTTGGACCAGAGGTTAATATGGTAAAGAATAGAAACTCATGTTCCATGCACATCTATGGTGGTAGGTTGTACGGTTTAAGAATGACTGGCCACAATGAATATTGTCTCCTAGACATTCCAAATGGACTACATCCATTTGTGCATAGCCCAAGATACACATTTCAAATATTTCTAGCGAAATCTAGATGTATCGTATTAAAATGTTTCCATGCTTTTGCATCTGATGGATGAGTGATCTAGCCTTCCATCTAAATATGTTCAGCATGACATCTCATTGCTCCAGCAGTCCTCTCAGATTGATATAACCTTTTCAACCTGTATGTAATTGTTAGGTACCACATCTGTTGGTACGTTACCTTATTCCGCCCACGTCTTTGCGGTTTGAATCGTGGCTTTTTGCAGAAGCGACACTCAACTAGCTTCTCATCCTCTCTCCAATACATCATGCAATTTTTGATGCAAACATCTATCATCTCCGAAGGCAACCCAAGACTATAAACCAAATCTTATAATAAGAATCAGATGACACGTTGTCTTCTGGCATATACTCTTTAAGCAACTCTGCCCATTCATCCATGCAATTTCCAGGTAGATTATGATTAGTTGTAATATTCATCATCCTAGCTGCTAACGACAATTTTGAGAGAATTTCTCTACAACCAGAGTAGATTGGTTGATTCACAACGTTTTACATTTCATAAAACCTTTTTGCA